>CAJNOI010000632.1:0-33025 GCA_905250115.1 Adineta steineri
TAACAATAAATGAACCAGTTGAAGCAGAACAACATTTTACAAGAGCTCTAGAAATTCGACCATGTGATCCAGTTGTATTTAAATGGCGAGGTGATGCACGATCAAAACAAGATGAAAAACAACAAGAAGCTTTGGATGATTATCGTACATGTGTTGAACTTAATGATGTATTACAATTAGCACGTAAACATGGACTTGTTAAAACATCTGCGAAAACAAGACGAAAATTGTAATTTACAGTTTTTACTTTATTTTTTTATTTCTTCAACGGTTTGACAGATTTTACTAATAAAAAATTGCTTGTAAAATGATTATCAAAGGATATATATTCTGTTCATTGCGAGAATAGACAGTGATATTTCCTTGTTAATAGCAGTTTTACTCACAAGTATCAATTCTATAATCTACCTGCGTTTCCTTATAATGAAGCATATTGTATAAATAAGAATTGAATAGAAGAACCTGAAACAAACTCAGAATTTTTTCCTAATAACAGGACATCGAAATGCCTCAAAAAATATAAGCTTTCAGTGAAAAAATGATGTGAAAAACTAGAAGAAATTGAAAATAGACAAGTGAATAATTCTTCTTCATATCAAACTTTATAAATACTTTGTTTGAAAGAAGTAAGACTGTTATAAGAAGACTATCATTTAGGTGATCAGTAGAATAGGTCAGTATGTTTAAAAAACAGTGAATTAAAGTAAACGATAAGTAAGAATATCGAAATGTGCTAGGGTATGAGACAAATATAATACTCACATCATCAAGGTGTAGTACAAACATATTGAAACATATCTATCAATAGATAACTCTGTTTTTCAGCAAAATCAAAATCAATGCACAAAAACAAATAGTATGAATATGTTTACGATGTCGAAATGAGCAATATAATTAATGCAACTATCACCAGTCAATTCATTACAAGATTCTGTCTACATTCAACCGCAGGAATCGTTTTTGGTAAAACACGAATTTCAAAAAGCTCTTGAAAGTCTGAGTGTTACTGTGCGTTTGAATAAGAGATGAACATAGCACACCCACACCCACACTCAAATATTTTAATTTATTCAACACGTTGAATAACTTCAAAGAGAAAGCAATTTTTTTTTATTGAAACAATGGTAATATCAATTAATTATGAATCATGAGAGATATTTGCATCTTAACTACTTCGAATCAAACAAACTTAGGATGTATTAGCTTCACGTTTCATAATAAAATCATGATCTTTCCAGTCTCCAATAGGAAAATCCCATTCACCAACTTTGCTGAAACCATAGTGTGTATAAAATTTTTGTGCCTTCAAATTTTCTGAGAATACAGTTAACCATATAGGTTGACCATGATAATGTTCTTCTAACCAGGATAAAACAACATTCATCAATTGTTTACCAAATCCATAAGATTGTCGATCACGTCGAACATATAATCGATAAAGTGCTCCATCTTTATCTGAACAAATATCAGGATGAGGAATAGCATCAATACTAGAAGAACCAGCAACAGCATAAGCAACAAATTCACCATTTGTTTGATCTTCTACTACCCAAACAGCACGTTTTGGATCAGAAATCGTATTTGTAAACCATTCTGGACTAGCTGCTGAATGTAAATAATAATTGAGACCTTTTTCCGGATAACAAACACATAAATCTTCGACAACTGATTCATGATAAGTTTTTTGACAAAGTATAGATAATTTATCGATATCAGAAATATCAGCACGACGAAAAACGAATTGATTATTCATTTAGCTTCAAGTAAATTATTCTAAGATAAATATTTCTATGTAATAATTTGCATTTCGAACGATTAGTGTTACTAATAGTTGAATAAATGTTTTATTTATCTTCTGTAGAAAAAGAAAAAGTGATACCGCTGATAATTGTTGACTATATACCTTTTATATCAGATAAAAGAATTCTGGGCCTTTCTTTTGTTTTTGATTAAGAATGAATGTAACCAACACATGTTATGCATCTAGAGTCTTTAATCGTATAGATCATTGATATCTTTTTCTACTTAAAAATTCTTTTATCTAACTAATATTTATTTTATTATCAGATCCTTGAGAAAATAATGCCTTTCTCATTTAATGTATATTTCACTTATCAGAAAATTTTTCTGCATAACAATATTTGATTCTATGAGCTGTATACACGAGCTAATGCAGATCTATTATATAACATGATATTTAGAATATTATAATAAACTAGAGCCCCTGTGAAAAGAATTAAATTTTGATACAGTATAGAGAAAATTGATTTGTTGTAAATTAAAAAAAGATTCCTGAAGAAGTAATTCGTTGCTTCTTTAACGTAATCAAGTAATAGATCATGTGCTCGAGCTGCAACAACAGTAGGTGCTTTTAAATTTTTATTCGACGGTGGTTCTCTCATGTTTTATGTAATTATATTATTTGCATCAAAACATGCTGATGTGAAAAAGGAGATTTTCTTTTTACAGAATTTTAAGTGAAGAATCAGATTTATTGGTTATGTTGTTTGATTTTTATTGCTGATCTTTTAATAGAATAATGTGAAGTGAAATTACTTCAGTTTTTTTTCATCAAATTTTATTTATTTTTATTTTTTGTTAGTGCTCAGAAAATGTTTAATTTAGACAAAAACGTAACTGATGATATATTACTATGCTTAAACTAAGATTAGATATCTCTTCTGGCCTAATGGACTACGACGACTGCTAGGATAGCAGAAGATATGTGGTTCGAAGCCCTTGAAGGACATCTTTTTTATTTTCGTTCTTTCTAACAGTGTGTACCTCGATCGTATTCATATGTAATATCTTCTCCTTTCTTACACATCGATCGGAGATATATATGATAGTATTTCTTTTTCCTTTGTTTTTCATTCTAGATATATATTTAGACATGTGTAGACTCATTTATAGAGTTAGAATAATTATGTGAACAACACAATAACAGGTATGATACATTTAATTCTTTTCTCATGTTAAACTGCGTTCAGATGTCCGTTGAGAGTAACGAAAAAGTAAATCCACATGTTTTTGATATCAGCGAGTTAGTGCGTAGAAATGACTCTATTATTCTTACTCCTGAATGGGGTAAGTGCAGTAAACCAACTGCTTCAGCAGCAACATACGTTTGAAGCTTTGATATTCCAATAAAATATCTAGAACGTTATTCCCAAGAAATTGAAGAGGATATCCATGATCATCCACATACGAGGGATTATCGTCCTTTTATCGTAGCGCAATTTCGTAACTACCACTTAGAAAGAAAGTTGAGATTTTCCGTTGGCTACATGTTGGGTAAACAGATTAGAAACCACCAACCTGCCGCTGGACATCGTATTATCGAAAGGAACAACAGAGGCAACGTACTTTGAGTTTTGCAATGCACATTTTAGTAAAACGAGGAGTACCTCACAGTCTCGTAGTAGTCTCTTCAGATGGTAGTCAAAATATCGAAGCGATTGTAGCAGCTCTGCTTAACATTCGCGCTGCTACTGTCAGTAAAGAGGCAAATTCCATAAACCGAAGTGTATGTGGACACACAATCGTAGATGCGCAGTTACCTGATCCCGTAAATCAACAAGCCATTGCCCTTCAAAACTACAATTGTGAAACACACATGATTATTTGTGCTCACTGTGAACAAGAAATATCTTTTCAAAAGACAAGAGCAGACTTATCAGGAACGCATGGGTGTCCATTTTCGAGCTTGACGTGAAAGAGAAACATAAGCGAAACTGTTTTTGTAAATGCTAGGCTTGATGCACAATCACTCTGGTGTCCTAGAAAAGATAGTTGTGAGGCTCGTGCTATTATTATACCAAGGCCTAAAGACGGTCTTCCATTAGAAGAAAGTTTGCTAAAGACAGACAACTAGAAGGGAAAACATCAAAACTTAGTACTCCAAAATCTTGACACGGAAAAGAAAAAAATTATGTGTATGCATTACGGTACTGAAATTATCAGACGGTTACATAATGACAGAAGTAATTTTCGACTTCGACATATTTGTACCAGCAATCCCCAACGAAAGAAAAACGGAAGAGTCCAGTCATTTACTAGCAACTTATTTTACGTATATCCGTAGTGTATGGATCCGATGAATTGAAGATAGATAGAATAGCATAAATAGCTAAAGTTAGCGGGTGTGAGTGTTGTCTTTATCCAGATACGTAACCACCCACACTCACACTCAAGATGGTCGTTTTTATAAAGATTTAACACATGAAAAAACATCAGAAAAACTTGTGAGTAACGAACATTCGAAATTTTGAGAACTAATATTAGATTTAGCATGGAACAAAAAAGAGAAACGAAAAATAGATTTTGGAAAAGATATCCTCGTACATTTCTCATATGCACCGTCTCTCAAGAGCTTCGAATCACATTTTCATCAGATATGGCAAGAGATATTTGGAGGTACACCATTAGGTGATATACCAGTAATGTATGCGAATCGACCTACAGATAGTCTAGAACATATACTAGTAAAGAAGAAACCGAACAAAGAAGCAATAAAGCTATTACCAACAGCATCAGAATGAGAATTGAGAATCACAAAGAAAAAATATAGCAAATAATAACAAAAAATGAATATTTTATTAAAAAATAAAGAGACGGTGACAGACGTAAAAGAAAAGAAAACAATAAAAAAAATAAAGGATAAAAAATAAAAAACTAATACTAACAAAAACTAACAAAAACACCTACACACTTATAATTTCATTTCTCTCTTTCTTTTCTTTCTCCCATCTTCAAAACATTTATCTAAAAAATTTTCTTTCCCCTTCCCAAAAACATTTATGTAAAAGTCTCGCTTTACCCTTCTAAAACCATTGTAATATTTTCCAATAAAAATCCTCATAGTATGAATTGTATGATATATTGTAATAGATCTATATGTCCTACTATAATTCTTTTTCTCTCTCTTTTTTTCACCTATTATTAATTTCATATAGGTTTTTCTTTTTTCATTCTTTGGAAAAAGACTAGGATGTGACATTTTCTATGAAACTACAGTCCCAAGAAAACTTTGTAAAAAACATTAAACTTTTGTAAAAACTTCTTATTTATTTCTCCCCTGTATATATTTTTTTGTATCTATAAATGAAACTCTCTCTCTCCTTTTCCCTTCTTCAAAAACACTTTCATCACATTAAACCGCATTAAAATACATTAAAATATATTAAAACACATTAATATATATTAAAAACTACATTAAATTGCATTAAAATGCATTATGAAATATATTAAACCGTATTAAACTACACCAATATATGTTAAATGGCATTAAAATGAATTAAACTACATTAAAATATATTGAACCACATTAAAATGCATTAAATTACATTGAAATACAACATGAAATATATTAAACTGCATTAATATACATTAAATGGCATTAAACTACATTAAAATGCATTAAATGAAATAAAATCTCAACCATATATCAGAACACATAAAAATCGCTTGAAAAGATAAAAATTCGAAAGGTCTCTCGTTACTAAATAGCTATCTCCAAAAAAAAAATTTTATTCCCTCTCCTTAATTACTTTTCTGTAATTATTTATTTATTTTTCCTTGTGTTCTGTTCATAATTTATTTTTCTATCTTTTATGTTTTTTCCTTTCTTTTTTTCTTTTTTGCTAGAAAAAACAAAATTAAAAAACTAAAAATTGTTCTTGTTAACTTGCTTTATGTATAAAATAAATAGAAATATGATTATTATAAAACAATATCTCTTAACAATTCCAAGAAAATTATTGTCTTTAGATAGAATTTTTCCAAGTGACGTCATTATAATTTTGTTTGCCTTTACATTCTTACTATTTTGATTGAGTAATAGCATAATAAGAAAAGAAGAAAGGGAAAAAACACGTGTACTTTTCAAAAAGTCTCTATATATTATGATTAATTTTGAATATTTAAATCAGTTGTATAAACCAAATCAAATACATCAATGACAGAAGAAATTCGTAAGTTAATTTATTTAATAAAAAAGAAAAAGATTTGATCTTGCTTTTTGTTTCAACTTTAAGAATCATTTATAATGGATTGTGGAGCATTTATTGATGTTATTCCATTTATATTAAAGAATTTAGATCTAAAAAGTATAGTTCAATTATCACAAACATGTCATTTTTGGAGACAAATTATTTATAAGAATACTACATTATGGCCAAAATTCCTTAAATTACCTTATATAGGTCATATGGATATAGAATTTTTTAGAAGTTATGATTATCAATCTATAATAAAAGCAAAAGTATGGTCAATGATTTTACCACCAGATAATCCAAAAGCATTAGAAAATCTTTTAAGTAAAGTGGCATTATCACAAGAAAGTATAGAACGATTTCGATTAGTAGAAAAAGTATTTTAATCTAATAAAACAAATTTCTTAAATTAATTTTCTTTTTAAGGTTGATTTCAAAAATTATATTCATACAGATGAATCATTACGTTTAACTGCTTTATTATTTCCTTCCATTAAAGAAATATCTTTTGAAGGAGATCTTTTAACAATAAATGGTATTGAATATATTGCAAAATCATGTTTAAATTTAAAACATATCGAATTTTATCGATGTTTCAATTTAAATATAAATAATTGTTTACAACTATTTAATAGAAAAGAGCATGAAATGAATTTAGAAAGACTACTTCTTGATACTTACTTTCATTTTAATAATAAAACAAAAGTTTCAATTGAAGATTGTTTACCATTTATGGCATTATGTGAAAGATGTAAATTACATTTCAATAAATTTAAAAATGATAAAGATATGTTATGTTTATATCATCCAGGGGTAAATTTAGTTTTATTATTCAAATTAATTATTTTCTATATATGGATCTTCTTCATTCAATCTGGAAATTGTCTTATGATTGTAAGAGAGATAACTTATTCTCGCTAACTATCATTATATTCTATAAGAAAGCAAAATTAGTTCTTGTAAATTTCTATTATTGAGCGATAATAATTGAAATTCTATTTGTAGACATATAGTGGTTATGGACATAGTTGTTCAGCATACAGTTGTTGTGGAAGTAATAAACCACGTTTTCCATCAACATTAGGATGTCAATATACTTATCATACGACAGAAGCGAAATCATTAACAGTTGATTTACGTAGAGTTTATGAATTACATGGAGGGTAAGTATACAAAATAAACTTAATTTAATAAAAATTCAAATTTTATTTTATTTTTAGAAACCCAGAATATATGTTTCAACCATATAATTATGATATGTTTCCATTGGAATTTACAGAGCGTCGTCAACTAGATTGGTGCTATAAAAAATGGAATGAAAAAAATGAATTACTTCATACAAATTGAACATTTACATTTATTCAATAAATCATGAGAAAATAATGAAAACAGAAAAATTTTAATATAAATCTAAACTACTTTGATAATTTAACTTGTTTCAATTCTTAATTATTTTACTTATTAAACTTCGAAAAATATGATATTTTTTCATTCTCTGTAATATAATCAAAATATAATACTGACATTTTTTCTCCTCTTCAAAATGACATATAAAAGTCGAAGAATATGTTCTTTGATTTTCATATCTTACTTTGAAGAGGAGAAAATTGTAATTAGAAAAGATCTAATAGATTTACTTTTGGTCACAATCAAATGATCATCTAGATCTCAACTTAGAATCTAACTTATCATTTCAAGATGAATTATTTGTTTTTATTTAAATTTCGATTCCAAGTATATTTAATTAATTATCGAAATCAAATCAATAATTCTTCATTTTCATTATATTTATTCCCTTTTCTGAAAGGAAGCGTTATATGCCGTTTAAATCGGCGGTTAAAAATGCTAAAAGTTTGTGTGTCTGTCTGTCCAAGCCAATCAGAAACCGGCATTTCATAAATCCATAAAAACTTACCGTTAGTCGTTAGAAAATGATTCCATAAAGATTTTTGGAGTCGAAGAAGTCGATTCTGAGGTTTTTTGGGTGACTATGGTGAAGAGGATGGTTGGGTGAGAGGTCAAAAAAGCATCGAATATCGATTTTTCGAAAACGAGTTTTCAAGATCTTTCCAGAGACAATTTCCGAAGTTTAACAGTACTGAATTTGAAAAAACTAATATTACATTTGAACAATATTCATACATAAGATGTTCAGCGATAAAATACATTAATGCTTCACTTCATAATTTGTGGAATTGTTCACATATTCCGACCTCACAACGAAGAGAGAAAGAAACATCCATATTATTATCATCAATCGAATATTGAAAGGCGCAATTAACCGTTCAAGACATAGGATAATGAGGATTCAGTAATGAAGAAATGTGAAGAATAATATATGAACAGTTTCGATTATAATTTCGTCTGGACCTGGTGCAAAAACCACCTTTGCTATTATCATTTGATTAATGGTCTTCATCTCCATGTGTAGTACATGTTTTGAAATATTATTTTGTATAGTTTATAAATTTCACGTAAATTAAAATCAAGAGTATCGATGAATGCCCGATTTCTATGTATAATAATCAATATATTTCCTACTTGGCACCATTAGACCTCAGAAGAAGTTGGCTCTAGAGAGGTCTTGATACCGTTAATAAAATTCACCTAGATTTTGAAAACTTGTTTTCGAAAAATCTGGTAATTAAATTGAAGGATTGCTGTGACTAGTTCATCTATCATCATACTTCCATACCCTACTAATGCATAACTTAAAAATCGAATGTCTCTGTTCAGGTACGCCATACGCAACTCATATTTTAAATTTGTTAGTTTCTCGTCGAGAGCTTTCTTTTGACTCAAATATGTCTAAGATCTTCAATCAACAGGTCACACCCTTCTATTGTTAGTAATTATATCTGAACTAACTACGTATTCTTGCACGAGAAAGTAGGTTAAGTGTGCTAGTTAACGTCTAGTTACTTATGTTAACTCTGCTAATAAAAGAATTTCGAGCTATGGAGTCAATATAATTGAACTTTCAAGTAGAATCAGTGTATTGAAAGATATTCTATTTTAAAAAGACCATAATTATAGAGGCCATAATATATTTAGTTTCTATAATTACACGTGGAGTTTTTTTTCTTTTTGTTGATGACAACAATGTTCTGTTTGAATAATCAACTTTTTCTATTACTTACTAAGAGTTTTTACAAATGAAAATCTAAAATAAACTTGTTGAGAAAAAAAATATGTATTGAAAGACTATATAATTATATCTATGAATAATATTTGTTTATTTTTGTTGATACTTCGATACTATGATCATGTCCTTTCTACACATGATATTTCTATTCATTATTTCTCACATAATTATACACAAAAAAATGTAACAATTGATAAATTATTTAAATTTTTCTATGATTATATTTTGTTAGTCTGAATTTCTGTCTAATACGATAGATTATGAATCCATTATTGAGTGATATTCTTTCATTTAAAATACATATTTCCCAAATGTTGTATTTCTATCTTCCTTCGTCTTTTTTTTATTTTTACAGGTGATAAACGAAGCATAGTATAAGAAAAGAAAATAGAATCGTCACCAATGCGACAGTATGCTATAGAGCACATATATATTTATTAGACATTCTCGAGAATATCAGTATATTATATTTTTTTTCTCATCTTGTTCAAAAGAATCTTTAAGAAGGTAAGCTTTTCATAACTATAATAAAACGATTATTCATTTTAATGACATTAAGTAAGAGTAAAACCATCAAATACTGCGATATCTCGATCATTATTACTTCAGGATGATATATAAATATAAATCTTCATTTCTTTTTTTTCTTACTTTTAATTTTAAATATTTACTTAAAGGAATTTATATTATTCTTACATTATTTTTTATTGAGTTAAAATAATTATCAATCATCATGAGTCAGATAATAATAGTAGTAGTGTTATAAAAAGATAACATTTCCGAGGATGTAACGGACACTATTTTTGATATATTTCATTTTCGTTAATTAAAATATAGATTTCTTTGAAAATCATTAGATAGAATTGGTTAAAAACTAAAATTATTATTTTAATCATTGAAAATCAAATACATCAAAAATAATATCCGATTCACCATATTTTTTATTTCCTGGGTATTTTTCATTTTATTGTATAAGTAATAATTTGCAAATGTTTAGAAATATAATGTAAAAATGATTTATTTAGAAGAAATAACTCTAGCAAACCAATTTGAAAAAAATATGAAATACGTACACTTCCAATAATATTTATTTATTTTATAATCATATGTCCACATTTTATAACTAATTAAATAGAGAAAAAATATTTTCTCGAGTCTTTTTTTTTTTTAATATCGATTAACATGTGGAAGTTCAATGAAATATTAGTAATTGAATGAGAAATGATTATTCTCTCTCTCATATAAATATGATAAACACTCTTTCTTGCTGCACAACTGGATTTTAGAATATGAAAATTGTTTAAAGAACAAAATACAACAAACAAACAAACAAACATTTTCCTTTTTAATATTATTAAAAAGTATTTAAGTAGAAATCTATTCATAGAATGTCCTTTTAAATGCATTTTCTTTAACGTTTTAATGATAATGAAAAAGGACAATAAACTACATTTTTAAAATTAAATAGAATAGCTTCAATTTATTTCCAGGTAAAAAAAGAGTAGATTCTTTCGTGATTAATATATTGTTGATATTTATAAATACAATACAGATAAGATAAAATATAAGAATTAGTTTTTCAAAAAGTTACTATTGATCACAGTAATTTTTCTAAAATGATTTATCTCATGATCAGACTATAAAATTAATAATCTTTGAAAAATTTCAAAATTCTTTTTTTTTATATTTCACTATAGAGAAACATTGCAAAATGTTATATAAACAACTTTATCTTCAGTTATATGGTACATAGATATTCATTAATAGAAATCTATTGAAAATTGTAAAAATATTCTATTTAATAATTTTTTCTATTGCATATTAACATTCATTGATATGAAAATAAATTTTATTTCAGATAAATAATATGATATTATTTAACATGTTCAATATTTGGTTATTATGGCTGTTTATTGGTCAAACATCAGGTATGCATTTTGTTAAAATAAGATATCTAACTTCATGCAACAATTTTTCTTTTAAAATAAAAATATCTATGAGATAATTCTGAATAAACTGATTGAATGTAGAATGTCTATCGTTAGGTTTATAATGATCTTTAATATTTACTGTAGGCATTGCATACAATCTACCGAAATTTTGTGCAAATGCAACATGGAATCCTGTGGCTATAACTTTTGCTACTAGTGCTATAGTTGGTACAAAACCTTATGGAATTTTTATCGATACAAATAATACGGTTTATGTAGCTGATAGAGCAAACAGTCGTGTGCAAATTTGGTTAAACAATAGTGCAACACCGACAAGTACTATCTCGGGTGGTTTAAACACACCCTATGGCCTTTTCGTCACAGATAATAGTGATATTTATGTTGACAATGGTTATGCAAATAATCGAGTGGATAAATGGGCATTTAATTCAAATAATAGTGTTCCAACAATGTATAATTGTGGACCATGTTTTAGTCTTTTTATTGATATTAATAATATGCTTTACTGCTCACTGTACAATGCTAATAAAGTTATCGCAAAATCATTGAATACACATTTAAGTATTTGGAATACTGTCGCTGGAACAGGAACTGCTGGAGCAACATCGACTACACTTAATGCACCATGTGATATCTTTGTCGATAATAATTTAAATTTGTACGTGGCTGACAATAATAACAATCGGATTCAAAAATTTGCATCAGGGCAAATAAATGGGACAACAGTACCAACAGGAACTATCACACTTAGTCATCCAACTGGAGTTATTCTTGATTTTGATGGATATCTCTTTATTCTTGATCAAAATAACAATCGTGTTATCGGTTCCGGACCTTATGGATATCGATGTATAGTAGCATGTACTGGAACTTATGGCTCATCATCTACTCAATTATATGTTTCATATTCACTTCGTTTTGATAGTTATGGAAATTTATTTGTCGGCGATCTATTTAACGATCGAATTCAAAAATTTTTCTTGGTGACAAATGGATGCAGTAAGTGAAACTAAATCTCATTTATTTTATTAATTAAAATTGTATCTTTCTTCTTTTTTAATAGATGTAACAACATCAACGACAACAATGTCTAGTGGTATTTTCTTATTAGTTTTTGTTTTAATGAGAATTTAGATTTGTTTTTTTTTATAGTAACATCAATGAATAGTACGCAATCAGTTCCTTTATTAACATCTACGTATGGAACAAATTCTACAATTGTATCGTCTTCGACAAGTATGTTGTTTATAAAATATTTTTTAGAAGTTTTATTCAGATTTTTTCATATTATTCATATGAAATGTAATCAGTTTATCATACTTTTTAGTGTACTGTTCGTTAAGTATGCAAATCTAACTACAGAAAGTGAGAACAATATTAGTCGATAGCACCTGATTAGTATAGTAGAAATGAAAGGAACAAATAAAACAGTACCACGACGTTCCGAGCGAGTTTGACTTGATAAAAGAAATACTCAGAATTCTCAGTACAGTTTTTCAATAAAATCTATCGCTTATATAAGTATCATAGAAAGAATTCTTACTAAATATATTTTTTTAGGTCTTTCATACAACTTACCAAAATTCAGTGCTTATGCTACTTGGAGTTCTAATGGAATAACTCTTTTCAACAGTGCTACCATTGGAACATATCCATATGGTCTCTTCGTTGATGCTAACAATACTCTTTATGTATGTGAATGGTCTCAAAATATAATTCAAGTATCACTTGAAAATAGTACCATACCTATAAGGTATATTAGTGGAGGTTTATCCAGGCCGTATACTGCATTCGTTACACTTAATGGTGATGTTTATATTGACAATGGTTATGCATATAATCAAGTGGATAAATGGACATTAAATTCAACAATTAGTGTTTTAGCAATGAATATCAAAGGCACATGCTGTGGTCTTTTCATTGATATTTATAATATTATTTATTGTTCACAATGTACAGTTCATCAAGTTGTTACAAAATCATTAAATAGTAATTCAAATATGTGGATAGTTGTTGCTGGTACAGACTGTTCAGGATCAACATCAAGTACACTTAATAATCCTCGTGGTATATTTGTTGATACAAATTTAAATTTATATATTGCTGATTATACTAACAATCGAATACAATTATTTATATCAAATCGATTAGATGGCATTACAGTAGCTGGTTCTGGAGCATCATCCACTATTACTCTTTCTAATCCTAGTGGAGTTGTTCTCGATGCTGATGGTTATCTATTTATTACGGACAGTGGCAATCAACGTATTATTGGTTCAGGTCCAAATGGATATCGTTGTCTAGTAGGATGTTCACAAGTTGCTGGTTCGGCATCTAATCAATTGAATAATCCACTAACGTTAAGTTTTGATAGTCATGGAAATATATTTGTTACTGATACAAATAATCATAGAATTCAAAAATTTTATTTAACAACCAATATTTATAGTAAGTAAAGTAGAATATTTTTTATAAGATTTAATAACTACGATAAAATCTAATCGAAATGATTTATTTGAACTAACCAATCTTAGTTTCATTTTTGTGTAAGACACAATAGTGGAATTGATTCTGATTATATTAAACTATCGAACTCGTTTAAGATCTTTATAAGATCGACCATACGATTAATATTGTTTAGGAAAGATTTCATTTAATAAGATGTTGGAACAATAACATTAATGACTTTTAATTTATTTCTATTTCTAGGTACAACTATCAATCAACCAAGCTTCTGTCCATCTACAACTTGGTATATAAATGCAATTACATTTGCTAATAGTAGTACGGCTGGAACAAGTGTATTTGGTGTTTTTGTTAGTATTAATAATACTGTCTACGTAGCTAATCAACAAACTAATAAGATTCTAGTATGGTACGAAGGAAGTACTAATCCAGATAAAATTCTTTCTGGTAGTCTGAGTACACCATATGATCTTTTTGCTACTCCTCTAGGTGATATATATGTTGATAATGGTGCAAATAATGGTCGAGTTGATAAATTTTCATTCAACTCAAATATAAGTACTTCTGTAATGTCAGTTCCTAATATATGTCCTGGCATTTTTGTTGATATTAGTAATACTCTTTATTGTTCAGCATTTACTTCTCATCAAGTTGTTAAGAAATGGTTAAATGATGGTGTACTCATATCAACTATTGTTGCTGGCACAGGTACATCTGGATCAACAGCAACTACGCTTAATCAGCCTATTGGGATTTTTGTCGATGCTAAATTTAATTTATATGTTGCAGATTGTCTTAACTATAGAATACAAATGTTTCCTCTTGGACAATTAACTGGAATAACTTTAGCAGGAGCTAGTGCGCCAGGAACTATTACACTTAATCAGCCAAATGGTGTTACATTAGATGGTAATGGATATCTTTTTATTGCAGATTGTTATAATCATCGAATAATTGGATCAGGACCATATGGTTTTCGATGTTTATTTGGATGTACAGGGATTGGTTCCAGTTCAAGTCAATTTAATCAACCAGTCACTTTAAGATTTGATAGTTATGGAAATCTATTTGTTGCTGATAGATTTAACAATCGAGTGCAAAAGTTTATTTTAGCATCTAATTCATGTAGTAAGTTATATTTTAATTTATGTTTTCAATGATCTCAATTTATTTTATTTAAGGTCTCTCTTACAATCAACCAACATTTTGTTCTAATGCTTTATGGTATTCTAATGCATCAACTTTTGCATCAAGTAGTACAATTGGTACATTACCTTATGGTATTTTTATTAATGGAATTAATACTGTGTATGTACCTAATCGAATTAGTAACACTATTTTATCATGGCCTCAAGGAAGTAGTACATCAACAAGTAATAGTTATAGTAATTTAAGTAATCCATATAGTCTTTTTATGTCTATGACTGGTGATATTTATATTGATAATGGTTATTTATATGGTCGAGTTGATAAATATACATTTAACACATCAAATCGTGTAACTGTTATGAATGTTAATGGAAGTTGTTATGGTTTATTTATTGATATTAATAATAATCTTTATTGTTCACTTAAAAATCTTCATCAAGTTGTTAAACTCTTACTTAATAATGGTACAACCATTCCGACAATTGCAGCCGGTAATGGTTCTGCTGGATCACTATCAAATATGCTTAATTCTCCTCAAGGAATCTATGTCGATAGTAACTTAAATCTATATATTGCAGACAGTGCTAATAATCGTATTCAATTTATTCAAACTGGTCAGTTAGATGGAACGACAACCGTTGGTAATGGGTCATCAGCAAACATTATACTCAACTATCCAACTGGAATTGTCCTTGATGCTAATGGTTATCTTTTTATTGTCGATAGTTATAATCATCGTATTGTTGCTTCAAGTTCTACTGGTTTTCGATGTATAGTCGGGTGTTCGGGAGGTGGTTCATCTGCATCGCAGTTATCATTTCCACAAAGTATGGCTTTTGATAGTTATGGAAATATATATGTTACTGATCGAAATAATAGTCGAGTGCAACAATTTGCTTTTCAAACTAGCAGTTGCAGTAAGTTATTTGTATATAATGAAACATAATAAAGTTGTAGTTGATAATTAGTTTTTTTTGCGACTATCATTTGAAAAGTTGATAAAAATGAAATGAAATGTTGCTTGAATTATTTGATTTCATATTAATGTTTTTAGTATAACTTCCCTCTAATTTTATTAAATAAAGTACAACTGTTTTATATTTTAGTAATACCAACCACCACCACTACTACTACCACTACGAGCAGCAGCAGTACTACAACTAGCACTACTACCACAACTACCACTAAGACTACAAGCAGTAGCAGCACTACAAGTAGCACTAGCACCACAACCAGTACCACAAGTAGGACTACTACAAGCAGTAGCAGTACTACGAGCACTACTACTACTACCACCAGTAGCACTACTACTACTACAACCAGTACCACAAGCACCACTACCACTAGCAGTACTACTACGAGCAGTAGCAGTACCACCAGCAGCACTACAACTACTACCACCGGTACTACAAGTACTACTACTACTACCACCACTAGTACTACAACGAGTAGCAGCAGTACCACAAGTAGTACTACTACGAGTAGCAGTAGCACCTCAAGCAGCACTACTACCACGGCCACCACTAGCAGTACTACTACTACCACTACTACCACAAGTACTACAACAAGTAGCAGCATTACCACAAGTAGTACTACTACGAGCAGTAGCAGCACCACAAGTAGTAGTACTACTACTACCAGCAGTACCTCAAGTAGCACTACAACCACTAGCAGCAGTACTACAACCAGTAGCAGCAGTACCACAAGTAGTACCACTACGAGCAGTAGTAGCACCTCAAGTAGCACTACTATCACGACTACCACTAGCAGTACTACTACCACTACTGGTACTACTACAAGCAGTAGTAGTAGCACAAGTAGCACTACTACTACCACCATCACCACAAGTACTACAACAAGTAGCAGCAGTACCACTGCGAGCAGCAGCAGCACCACAAGTAGCAGTACAACGAGTAGTAGCAGTACCTCAAGTAGTACTACTACGAGTAGCAGTAGTACTTCAAGTAGCACTACTACCACTATCACCACCACCAGCAGTACTACAACGAGCAGTAGTAGTACCACCACTAGCACCAGCAGTACTTCAACTAGCACCACTACAAGCAGCAGCAGTACTTCAAGTAGCACTACAACCACGATCACCACTAGCAGTACCACTACAAGCAGTAGCAGCACCACAAGTAGCAGTACCACAATTAGTACTACCACTACCACTAGCAGTACCTCAAGTAGCACGACTCCCATCATAACTTCTCAAGGATCAAATATCAATGAAAGTAATAATATGAATAATATAAAAATTAGTTTATCGATTTTTCTTTTCTAAACTAGCTTGTTATTCACCGACTATTACATTGATTCCTGGACAATCATCTTTATCATCTCCAATGTCGTATCGACGTAGTCAAGATTTTTCTATTACTTCAATGATTCAATTTAATTGTGGTGGTTCACTTTCAACAACTACAAAATGGACAATAAAGAATTGTACTTCAACTAAATGTTCATCTGAAATTATATTAAATGAAAAAGTTATGACAACATTTAGTGAATTTTACATTCCATCAAGAACTCTTCCGTATGGTGTTTATCAGCTAACATTAACTGTAACAATGATTGATTCGCCGCATTTGAAATCATCATCTTCAGCTTATGTGAGAATAACTGCAACAGGTATAACAGCAAATCTTGTTCAACTAGGAACATCTATGATAACACGAGGTGATCAACAAGATCTTTTACTTGATCCTGGAACATTTTCGGTTGATCCTGACGAAGACACATTTGATGCAACTGTAAGTAATATAACTGTAAATGAATACTTGAATAAATGTTCTTTTATTTTTAATCCTAGAAATGGAAATACACTTATTATTGTCGAATTTATGATTTATATAATTTTCCAAATATACAAGGAATATTATTATCAATTGATGATTCAAGAATCGATCCTTATAATCCATCATGTTTGTCCAATCGATCAGGTAATATTAATTGTTGATAGTTTTATATGTCGAAATAAAAAAACTCATAATTAAATAGGATTGGTATTCGGAAATTTAACTTTATCACCTAATTCATCTCTAACAGTTCTCAGTGGTTCACTTCAATTAAACCAAATATATCAATTTATGGTCTATATGGAGAATCGTAAGAATTCTTCTATTCAAGCAACAGGTTATGTACTTGTTACAGTTGAAGTTACTCATCCACAACTGATTGCTGTTGGGTAAATTCTTCATGAGTTTTTAATTGAATTATCCTAATGACAAAATATTTGTTTTAGTTGTGTAATATCATCAATGTGTGTTCCAAATCTTGAATTTCAACTTCTCAATCCAACAACACAAGTTGCTTTATTTACTCTTTGTATTGGAACTTGTACGAATCTTGAAAGTATCAAATGGAATATTTATCAAGGATCAGACAATTCAACATCGTCAAATTCTACTCAATGGACACTATTTAATAATACGGTTCTATATGAAAATATTTGGTTTTTTGGTACAAGTCTTGTTTTTTTAAATATCATATGTATTTATTGATTATTTTAGGCACAAATACAAGTAATTTCACAGCAACAGATTTATTATTTCTTAATAATCTTCAAATAAGTCTTTGGCGTTTTGAAGTTGTTTACACATTTCAATCCGCAATAAGTACAAGTGCATTGAATTTTATTATTAATCAACCGCCTGTAAATGGTTCGTGTTCAATCAATCCTCTTGATGGTACTATAACTACTTTATTCACTATTGAGTGTCTAAATTGGTATGATGTAGATGGAATACAAGATTATTCATTATATGGTATGTTTAGTTTTCATTATGAACTGATTTTGTTCTTAATAATAGTGACATGTTCAACTCTTTCTTACGTAGCAGTGTTGATCTTAACAAGAAAAGTTTAGTTTTTCATGTATAAGAAAAAAACAATGTATTTAAGAAATTTTTTATAAATATAAATATTGAAAGGAAAGTCAATTAATTTACTCGAGCTCTAATGAAGATATTCAATGTATATTTTGATAAAGTGACTTTTGCACATTCTTTCATTTTAGCATGGACAACAGACATATCACAACGAACAATAATTGCATTTTCACCAGAAGATAATTTTCAAGTTCGATTACCATCTGGTGATAATGGAACTTCATTACTCAATCTTGTTGTTTATGTTCGAGATCTTGTGGGTTCTGTTACACAAGTGAATATATCTTCTGTTAATGTTATTGCAGATCTCGTAGTAATCAATGATTTAATTGATAAAATAACAAATTTATCGAGTACGATAACAAATAATCCAATTGTTCGGTTACTTTCAAGTGGAAATCAAAATGTTGTTGGACAAATGTTTATTGCATTATCACAAGAATTCAATCAAATGAATGGTGACAACTTAGATAAAGCCATATCAAGTAAATATTCATATTCAGTTTATGAGTGATAATTAAAATAATTTTGTTTTAGATGGAATATCAGCTGTAGATATTTCGGTATCATCATTAGGAAGTCAAAGTTTAGAACAAGTAATTGAATTTAATAGATTTTATTCGAATTGAATTTTATTTAAAATAGATTTCAATACCATTGAATGAATCAGCGTTGATTAATTATAATACGGAATTAAATTCGCTAGCAAATGTTCGAGATTATCTAGTAACATTTATAACTAATCTTCTCATAACAACATCAAATAGTATTATATTACAATCATCATCATTAGTTCAATTAACTCAAGCAACAAATCAATTAACACGAAATACTTTAGTAAAATTATAAAAAATATTTTTATTGAAAATTTTTATACCTTTTTAAATAATTGTAGATGCTTGTATCAAATCGATGTTATGAATTATCTGCTGCTTTATATGCAATGTTTGAAAAAATCTCATATGAAGATGCTCAATCAGCATCAAATCAACTTTTTCAATGTGCTTCAAATCTTTTAAATGTAAGATATATAAAATTAGTATTCTCACTTCTGTATCAAACTCTTGAGGCTGTGGGTGTGGACGATGATACAAGATGAAATCAGCACCCATACCCACACTCTTCAATAAATTTGACATAAAAAGAATCTTTTTTTCTTTAATTATCGATTCTAATAATTGTAGGCTGTGAATGGACCATTACAAGGACGAACAGATGTACTTGATTTGGATTATTCTCGTGCAAATGCCATATCTACTGATTATGATACTGATCTTGAATCTCAATGGTCCAATTTAAGTAAGATTCTTTTGAATGATTAATTATTATTGAATTTGATTTTTTTATTTTGAAGATTTATTTTCTGATGGAAATGATTTTTCTACCGAAACAATTGAAAAAAATCGAAATATTTATTATCAGAAACAATTAGCAAATCAAATCAATAGTCAAGTAACAGAAATGATATCATTATTAACTTCTTCATTAAATATTCATTTAAATATTGGTCAAAGTTCACTAATGAATACATCTCAATCATTTGTATCATTAGAAACTATATCAATTGCATCACTCAAAGATAGACTAGTGAAACAAGTTGAAAATGCTCAATTTAATATTCCATCAGATTTTATTTTAAACACGACGTCTAATTCTTCAATTTCACTTCGAGTAATTTTCTACAATTTGAATCATTTTTATTTAGTTATTTTTATTTTATTTAGTCAAGAGTAGATACACTGGCGTCATTTGGAAATTTTCAAAATACAAATCTTTCAAGATCAATTTCACTTTCAATCATTGATCAAAATGGAAATGAAGTTTCTTTTGATGCTCATCAGAATAATCCAATCCGATTGATTATTCCTCGTGATCCAAATGTATTAATTCCATTAATGTATTTACAAAATGTTACATCAATTAATTCAACTATGAATAATTTATTATTCAATTATCATTATATTAATATAACAAGTTCACTTCCGATCTCAGTTCATTTTGAAATTCATTCTTTAAATATAAGTCTTGCTTATTTATTTATTTATAAATTTGATCAAACACCACAATTAAATAGTTCAATTAATGTTATTGATGGATGGACAGTATTTTGTCCTTTCAGTATGTTTTCTTTTCTTGAACATTCATATAGATTTCTTTTTTTGTAATTATAGATTTAACCAATGATGATATCTATCGATATTTGATTGATAATGAACAAATACTTGGTCATCAATCATTGATATATGGAATACGAGAATTAAATTCAACAGAAATGAATAATTATTGTTTAAATAGCTCTTCAATAAATACGTGTTTACCAATCACCGATGAACCATTTAATTTTACATCAAACTATGAACTTCGTCTATATACATCAGGTTGTTATTATCTTGATGAAAATAATAATTGGAAATCAGATGGATTAATTGTAAGTATAAAATGGATTAAAAAGCGATAGCCAAAGAATTAAGATAATAAATAATATTTGATATTTATTTGACCATAGGTTGGATCATTGACAAATCTGTATCAAACCGAATGTCTTTCAACTCATTTGACAACATTTGCTGGTGATTTTATTGTTTTACCTGCACCAATTAACTGGAGTTATGTTTTTGCCAATGCTGATTTTATGAAAAATAAAACAGTTTATTTAACAATGATATTTACTTCAATAATTTATATTATTTTAATGATTTATGCACGTTGTAAAGATAAAAAAGATTTTGAAAAAGTAAAACTTAAAACCTATCTTATATATTTCATAGAGCCAAAATATGTATTTTTGTTTTAGTTGGGAGTAACACCATTAGCTGATAATAATAAATCTGATCATTATTATTATCAAATTCTTGTTTTTACTGGTCAAAGAACAAATGCAGGAACAGATTCAAAAGTAATATAGTATAAAGAAAATATTTTAAAGAAACGTTTTTTTTCTTTCTGCAAGGTTTATTTTGTTTTATCGGGTGATAATGATCAAACACAAATTCGATTATTCTCTGATCCCCGTCGAAAGATTTTTCAACGTGGTGGAATTAATTCTTTTATTATTGCTGTTCCAAAGTAAAATTATTATTTTTTTTTAAGATTTTCTAAAAGATTAATATTTAGATCATTGGGATTATTAAATTATATTCGTATTTGGCATGATAATACAGGTGAAGGTTCTTCAGCATCATGGTTTTTGAAATATATTATTGTTCGAGATTTACAAAGTTTGGATAAGTTTTATTTTATTTCTCAACAATGGTTTGCTGTTGAAAAAGATGATGGCCGAGTAAGTCATGTGATAGAAAACATACTATTTCTTATTTTTGTCTTGAATTTAGATTGAAAGAACTTTACCGATTGCTAGTGACGCAGAAAAACAAGAATTTTCATATGTATTATCAAAAAAAGCTTATCATAGTGTGTCCGATGGTCATTTATGGTTTTCAATATTTTCTCGTCCACCATCAAATAAATTTACACGTGTTCAACGATGTACTTGTTGTTTTGTTTTATTCTTTACTTCAATGTTACTTAATATAATGTATTATGATTTATCAAATGAAGCAAATGCATCAAGTGAAACACATAGTGGTGCATTATCAATTGGTCCTTTCTATATAGCACCGCAACAGGTATATATTGATTTTTATAGCGAAACAAAAACAGACTACACTCACATCTCTACTTCTCTAAAATTTCCAATTTCTGATTAGTGAAAGTATCTTTTTATATTTAAGATTGGAATTGGTATAATGGTGGAATTATTTACATTAATTCCAAGTCTCTTAATTGTCCAATTCTTTCGACGTATTCGACCCCGTCGACAAATTGCACCAATACGTGAAGCATTATATAAGATACAACCATCTCGAAAAACGTTCGTATATATTTCTAAATACATTCATCGACACTCACATTCTTAGTTGTAGTAGTTCGACAGATGTCCATGCAATTAAGAAAAAACAATCTTCGATAACGTTTCCTTGGTGGTGTTTATTTATTGCTTATGGTCTTTCACTGATAATTATTGCTGTTTCAATATTTTTTATCATTGTTCGAGGAATTGAATTTGGTGATGTCAAAACTCAACAATGGTTAACATCTGTTCTTACTGGATTTTTCTCATCGGTTATTTTTACTCAACCTATTAAAGTATATTTTCTATTTTCTTTTAATTTTTATTTTTGAAATATTTCCTCATTGAAGATTATATGTTTGGCTATATTCTTTATATGTTTTTGTCGAAATTCAAAAGATGATAAAGAAACAAGTGAATATATAAATGAAGATGATGAATTTAACATATCAACTGATGAGGAGTATCTTCATTCACTTGAGGTTTGTTATCGTTTAGAATTTCATAGAAAAATAACTTTTCCATTTCTAGTATCACTCATTATTTTCTCCTCAATCTCGAAAAAGTATTAATCGTCTTAATGAAAATGAAATTGTTTATGCTCGTGATCAACGTTTAAAAGAAATTCAAATGTGGGCAATTATTCGAGAATATCTTATTTATTTTATATTTGCAATATTAGTTTTTATAATAACTTATTCAAATCGTGAACAACATAGTTTTTTTCAAGTCAATCATTTACGAGCTTATCTTTTAAATCAAAGACAAGCGACTGTTGATTATACTAATGTTTGTTCTTTTTCTACAATTCTTTTGTTCATGTATTGAAATGAATTTTGTTTTTCTAGATCAATACAATCGATGAATACTGGTATTGGTTAGAAAATAGTTTTGTTTCAAATATTCGTGCACAACAATGGTATAATGGAGATATTCCACAATATTTAAATGGATTTTTAAATGATAAATCTAGTCGATTAATTGGTTGGGCAACAATGAGACAATTACGTGTTAAATCAGAATTATGTCCCGATCAACGTGTTATTTCAATATGTGAAGATAGTTATAGTTTTTTTAATGAAGAAACACAATTATTTCAACCAGGATGGACAAATGAAACAATAGAAGATGAAGTTTATAGTTCATCAATTTTAAAAGCATTTAACTATTCTACGAGTGATGAATTAGATACATATACATATGTAGGTGAATTTGAAACATACAGAGGAGGTGGTTATGTATATGAATTTCGTGGTAGTTTATCCGATATGAAAACAAATTTATCTAAACTTCATCAATTAGATTGGATTGATGAGAAAACAAGAGCTGTTTTTATTCAACTGACATTATATAATCCAAGTGTTGAATTATTAACTGCAGTTACTTTACTTGCTGAATTTTTACCAACAGGTGGTATTTATACAACAGCTCGTTTCGAACCAATTAATTTCTACAGTAATTCATTCTTTATTTTCTATTTCTAAAGACAAATAAATTTTTGTTTTTCAAATTTAGCATTTACATCAATATTACAATTAGTTTGTACAATTATTTATGTATTTTTTATTATTTATTTCATGATCATTGAAATTCGATTATTATTTGAATTAAGACTGAAATATTGTCATCAGTTCTGGTCATTAATCCAATTAGGTATAATTGGTTGCTCATTGGGAAGTATTGGAGTTTATTTTTGGCGTTTTCAAGAAACTAATCGTATAAGTCAATTATTTGAACAAACAAATGGTTATGTTTATATCAATTTACAACTTGCAGTTTATGTTAATGATATTTTAACATTTCTTCTTGGTTATTGTTGTTTTTTTAGTATGATTAAATTTGTTCAATTATTTCGTTTTAATCAACGAATATCTTTATTTGCTGAAACATTAAAATATTGTGCAAAAGAACTGATTTCATTTTCAATAATGTTTGGAATTGTATTTATGGCATATCTTTGTTTATTTTATTTATTATTTGTATCTAAGCTTTCGTCGTGTTCAAGTTTATTATCAACTGCTCAAATGCTTTTTGAAATGACATTAATGAAATTTGATGCATCACAAATAATGAGAGCTGATGCTTTTCTTGGTCCATTTTGTTTTACATTATTTATGTTTCTAGTTGTTTTTGTTTGTTTAAGTATGTTTGTTTCAATAATTAGTGACAGTTTTCGTCATGCGAAAGACAATCAAAAAGATGATCAAACTATGTTATCATTTATGCTAAAGAAATTTTTACGATGGACAGGTACGTAGATTCATGATCTATCTAGATGAATTAGGCTCCCATTGGTATCTTATAGCAGATTCAGTAAAATCTCAAGATTGAAATTTAGACCTCTTCAAATTAGATGACTTCAGAGCCTCTTTTGAGGATGTGGATGTGAGTTTGATAAAAGAGAAGACTTGTACACCCACTCTCAAGATTGGTATATCTCAGTAGCACATAGTCTTCTATTAATATTTTAGGTCTGAAAAGATTAAGTCAAGAAGAAATTCAAGAAGAACGAGATTGCCGAATGCGTTCGCAATATTTTGATCCAATTAAAAATTTTCCTGATAGAATTGATCAATTACTAGAAGCACTCAATAAAGTATGTGAATACCTATGGTTCTTTTACTTGAAATTATTTTCTGTTTTTTTAGATTTATATTGATCAACAAATCGAATCATCAAGACTAGATAAAGCTGGACTGTAAATATTATGTTTGAAAAATGATTAATATTCATATAATGAACTCAAAATATATTTTTAATTCTTTTTTTCGAAAGAAATCTTTAAAATTGATTATATATTTGATATCTTTGAAATAGAATTGTACAGTTTTTAGAGTGGATGCGGGTAAGAGTAGATGAGTTATGAGATAATAAACGCCCACACCCACACCCAAATTAAATAACGCACATTCAAATCAAAAATTAATTTTCCTTTTTAAACAGATAGTTTGGTTTGAAGGGTGTGTGTGGGTGAGTTTGGATGCGAGAACAAATGTGAGTGAATGTATTCAACGGGGATGCGAATAGGAAACGACTAATACCCACAACCGGAATAGGTTAGTATATATAAACTCCAACGACATGATTTAGATCAGGCTTCAACTATTACATCCATAACAAAAGTAATGATCAGGTAATTTCTCACCATCTAATAAAGTTCTCAATTATCAGCTCTATATTTTCATTACATAATTATCTATCACATGAAAAATAATATAGGATTGTTTTCAGTTCTATTATAAAGCTTAACGATCAAATATAAGTTTAGTTAATATTGTTATTTTATCGTAGAGTAATAAAATAAAATAGTTAATAGACGCTTCTTTTTAGGAATCAAAATAAATAAACGAGTTTTAATCTATCTCTTGGTAAAATATTTCAAAAATAATAAGTGACTTTTTACATTTTTTTTGATATTAATCAACAACATTTATACAATTTACTTTAACAAAACATGTGAGTCATATATTTATATTCTTTCATCGATAGATGTTGTCTTCTTACAATGAACAAGCAAAAGAGCGATGTAATATATTGTTAGTATTTTCAATTTGAAATATTGCTAATCTTCTAACAAAATCATAGGAAATAATATTGATCAGATGTGGATAAGACAGTTAGATGAATATGTGTATTGATATTATCTCACACACCCACACACCCATCCTGTTGAATTAAAAAATATTTCTGTTCGGAACTTTTTTCTTCTTATCTCAGTATGACCTCTATAATATCTTTTCTCTTAATTATATCATATTTATATTATTATGAAGTTGTTGAGAAAATAGAAAAATAATGCCTTCTTCATTTTGTCTATGTTTAATTTATTTATCAGAGTAATAATACTCGATTCTATATGAGTTGTATGCACGATTTGATGCAGATCTATATTGTATTAATTGTATAAATAAATACTACTATGCATTTCAAAATATAATGTACTCGGTTGTTTCTTGAATAACTACTAAACGAAACAAGATAGAGAGCTTCGGTTTTCACTGTTCGAAAGAGAAATGTTGGGTCTATCGAAATATGTAAGAGCGAACTTTTTTCAAAAACCTTAGTAGGGTTTTCTAGAGATCCAGATTTCTAAAAAACAGGGCCTTCGAGATTTTCCATTACATTTTTAATTCTGATGATGCCAATAGATAGCCCAGCCTTTTCTCTATCGAATGAGACCAACTCGACCTTTTTCTGACCTTCTGATGAGAATCTAGAGCTTACGCACTAGGAGCCGTGTGAGCCTTGGTTTTTGACTTGTTTTAGCAGATTTTTGTACTTTTTTTGTGATTCAATCGGTTTTTGATAAAAAAGAATGATATATTTGAAATCAGGACGCAAAACTGAGTCGATCTATATACTTCTTAATATCCTAAGAATATTTTCATTTTTTTTCAAAATTTTACCTGAGGTACCCCTCAGTGGTACATTGATGTTTAATTATATTCATTTTTGGATCGATCCCTGAGGGGTACCTCAGGTAAAATTTTAGAGGAAAATGAAAATGCTCTAATGATATTGAAAAGTATATAGATCGACTCAATTTTTTGTCCTGATTTCAAATATATCATTCGTTTTCATCAAAATCCAAAGGAATCGCATAAAAACCATTAAAAACTACTAAAATACGTTAAAAACCAAGGGCCACATAGCTCCTGGTGCGTAAGGTCTAGCTTCTCATCAGAAGGTCCAAAAAAAGGTCGGGTTGGTCTCATTGGATAGAGAAAAGGCTAGGCTATCTGATGGTATCATCAGAATAAAAAGTGTAATACAAAATTTTTGAATACCGGTTTTCTAGAAATCTGGATCTCTAGAAAACCCTACTAAGGTTTTTGAAAAAAGTTCGCTCTTACATATTTCGATAGACCCAACATTTCTCTTTCGAACAGTGAAAACCGCAGCTCTCTATCTTGTTTCGTTTAGTAGTTATTCAAGAAACAACCGAGTACATTATATTTTGAAACCGATATTAGTTGTTTAGTATAACATCTAAGATATTATAATCAATGAGATTTCTATTCTATAAGACCTTCGATCAATTATCTTAGTATTTTGATCATAAGATATTGTGTTTTTTAACTTCGAATGAATACGTATGTAAAGAAAAATTGTGATTTATGGTATTGGTATTGACTCTATTTTTAAGTGACACTTCAGGTTTACGATTAGAATTGTTATTATTCAATAATCTCTTTTTTTTCTATTAGAATAACAATAGATATCATCAAAATACTCTCAAATTGATACTGATTTGAACTAAAAAGATAAACAAACATTTATGAATGTCAATTGATATATAATAGGACAAATTAAAATTTTAATTTCCTCTATAGGTGAATTAAAAATTTCCCTGATACTTTAATTTCCCCTGTAACAGATATGAAATTCTTGACTGAGTATTGTATTGTCGATAAATATTAGAATTACTATGTTCATGTATAACATATTCTCTAGTAGACAATCCATTATGATTAGAATCTGAAGAAGAAAAAAGAAATGTCTATTTATCAGAAATAATCATTTATCTTGGTGTTGTGTATGTAATAATTAAAGTTTGAAAGAATATTTTTCTTATCATTATTATTTTATTCATATGCAATTCTGTTTTTATGAAACAACGTACTTTCTATTATTGTGATTATAACAACTATAAATGATATTACCAGTTCTCCGTTTCTATCGTTTCTTTTGCTGCATACATAAAACATCATAGCAACATACAAATGAAAGAAACATAAAGGAAACATTTACTGAATGAATATTTTTCATTGAGAAACAAGTATGTTAGAATGTGTTGTTATGATAAACAACTATTTAAATTACCGTGGAATACCAAAAAGACTGTTTGTATCGATTTATATAATAATAAATATGACGTTAACACGATTTTACATAAATATGAATTTCAATTGTTTGAAGCATTTTCATATGGATGAAGAAAAATATGATTATGTATTGAATTACAAATTATAATCAATCAACAATGGAACAAAAAGAAAAAGCGAGATTTTCGAAATGTTGTTATACTTTGTGTTATAAGCATTCGACAAACGTAATTCGAGTGTGTTTGATATTGAAGAAGTGTTTAGTTCTCTTGTCTAATCAAACAACTCATCTGATTATTGATCATCTACATATTAAAGATTGACTTTATTCTATATGAATGATGTGACAGTTCACTGATATTTTGTATAGTGTATGAGATACATTCGAAGTATTCAGATTTGGATATATAAATAAATTTCAACTGAATTTGTTTTTTGATTTCTCTAGGAAATTTCATCTCTAACTAAATGTTGTTTATATTATCATTTGAAAATTCAATTTTGTTGAATCGATCATTCTTCATATAACACAAAAGGTCTATTTATAAACATATTTGTCCTCAAACAACATTTAAACACGTAGGAAAATTATCTTTCCAAATGAATAAATTTTGTTTGAAAATAAAAAAAGCCCTGACTTCTTTTTTGATTAAATCGATGAGATGAATCCAGAAAAAAAGTCCTGACTACTTTTCTTGATTAAATTGATGAATAAATTCTGAGAAAAACCATGCACTACCCACTCAAAAAAGAGAGAAAAAAAAAGAATTCATTGCTCAATAAATACTCTGTCTTCTATTGTGAACTGAATTCATTTCAACAACTTAGAATCTGGTAATTGATGGCTTCAAGAAGATTTTGTTTATGGCTTTTATTTATGATTATCACACATTCAATCGGAGAAGATATTCGATCAGTGCATATGTCTCTAATACCTGGCTCTAAATTTCAATGTGCCAATACAACATGTTTAGCATTTATTAATGTTATTACATCAAACATTAAGAACTGTCAAGTAGCCTGTTTAACTCAACGTCAATGCAGGGCAGCAACTTTTCATCGATCAACTTCTAGTTGTGAATTATTTGGTGATATGTTGAATCAAGATGGAAATATGTTGGCTGATGTGGATGCTACTAGTATGGATGTTATTAGTGAAACACGATTTCCATCGGGTCAGTATAAACATACAGGAGATTCAGAAGAGAATATATCTATGGGAGAGAAAAAGTTATTTGCTACTTGGAAAATAATTTCAAGGTATCAAGAACTAAGAGAACTTGACAGCGCTATTGAACATATTTGTGTGTAAATGACGGATTGATTATTATAGTAGTGATAAAAGTAAAGTAAACATGGTAGAATTCTAATTATAATGGAAATCACTTGAATATTTCCTATTTTATTATAATCAACTGATATTTAATGACAATACGTTGTTATAGTAAAAGAAACAAATCTTATCCAATCGTTTAGTCTGATTCTAAAATGATTTTTTGAAAATAGAACCGACTACGACATCAACATCCACAACAACAACAACATCCTCTACAACATCAATAACAACTTCAACAACATCCTCTACAACATCAATAACAACTTCAACAACATCCTCTACAACATCAATAACAACTTCAACAACATCCTCTACAACATCAATAACAACTTCAACAACATCATCGACATCATCAACATCATCAACAACAGCAACAACTACAACATCCACTACAACATCAACAACAACTTCAGCAACCTCTACTACATCATCAACAACAACATCAACAACCACATCCACAACATCATCATCAACATCAACATCAACATCAACATCAACATCAACAACAACATCAACCACAAAATCAACCACAACATCCTCTACAACATCAACAACAACATCAACCACAAAATCAACCACAACATCAACTACAACATCAACAACAACTTCAACAACAACCACAACATCCACAACGTCATCATCAACATCATCAACAACAGCAACAACAGCAATACAGCGTTAGTACTATGTTAAATGATTTGTAGTTGCTCAAATGATAATCACTAGAAATAAGAATATCTAAAAGTTTTCATTTTACCTATGGAATGATCGCCATTTAGATAGACAACATTAGGAAACATTTCTTACCAAAAGTCGAAATACGGCTAATTTTTGATGACTTGATCTGATCTAGACTCATTTAAGTATTGAATATTCTACTCCTGTCAAACAGTATTAGACGAAAATATTGTCGATAGAAAAGATTTTTATGCGATAGAAATCATTCATCATTTTAGTAATCACTTGCACCTACCTACTCTCAAGTTGTTCGGCTAATACTTCTACACGCTGAATTATTATATAACATAATATTGACATGAGACATGTCGATCAACATCTAATCTCATGTTTTAGTTCGCACTGGTATAAACTTGAGTAATTCAAAAAAATATTGTAAAAGTATAAAATGAAAACTTCAAACTCGCAAAAAATGCCTTTCATCATCATCATCAATCAATCCCTCAGTGTACTGATTTTCTCATGAGAACGATGCGAGAATCATATTCTCTTATTATCAGTCCCAGCCTCATTGACATTCATTCTTACTTACACCATCTATCTAAGATGGTAAAAGTACATCTTGTTTCCACTATGTTGAACAATGTAGAATGACTTGCATTCAAATTCTGAAATACGATCATTATTCATCATAACTGAATTGTAGGACAGTGTCAGAGTTTCTTCAATTCGCGACATCGAGAGAACTCGAAAAATATTAATGGAGTCGTTTATAACATATTTTGCAGTAGTTTAGTCTAACAGTTGATTATGAATCTTATCTTAATCATAAAAACAAAGAGAAGTTTATTGAAGGTTTGAAATCATCTAACCTGTCATTAGTTGGTAGACAACTTAGGCCCCTAAGAGACTGAAAGTCATTTTTAGAACAACAGTTTTTTCTCACTTTTTTGCCTTATCTAGAATGGGCAATCGCAGGAAATATGAGTACTACACGAAATCTTCACGCAGCATCCACATTAGCAAATGGATCAATATTAGCTGCTGGTGGAATTGACGTTGGTAGTACTACACTCACTAGTTCAGAATTGTACAATCCATCAACAGGCAATTGGACAACGACAGGAAGCATGAATGCCGCACGATATGCTCACATAGCATTCACATTAGCAAATGGAAAAGTATTAGTTGCTGGTGGATATTATGGCGGTGGTGGTACTAGTCTTAATAGTGCTGAATTGTACAATCCATCAACAGGTACTTGGACAAACACAGGAAGCATGAATACCGCACGATTTCTTCACGCAGCATCCATATTAACAAACGGGTCAGTATTAGTTGCTGGTGGATTCACCGGTACTAGTTATCTCAATGGTGCTGAATTGTACAATCCATCGACAAACGCTTGGACAACTGCAGGAATCATGAGTACCTTCAGATATTATCACACAGCATCCACTTTAGCAAATGGATCCGTATTAGTTACTGGTGGAGCTAGCGGCAGTGGTTATCTCAATAGTGCTGAATTGTACAATCCATCAACAAACGCTTGGACAACTACAGGCAACATGAATGCTGCACGACAACATCACACAGCAACCACATTAGCAAATGGATTAGTATTAGTTACTGGTGGAAACAGTGATAGTAATTGTATTAATAGTACTGAATTGTACAATCCATCAACAGGCACTTGGACAACCGCAGGGAACATGAGTGCCGCACGATGTTATCACACAGCATCCAAATTAGCAAATGGATTGGTATTAGTTACTGGTGGATACAGCGGTACTAGTTATGTCAACAATGCTGAATTGTACAATCCATCAACAGGCACTTGGACAACCACAGGGAACATGAGTGTCGCACGAATGAATCACAGAGCATCCACATTAACAAATGGAAAAGTATTAGTTACTGGTGGAACTGATAACGGTGGTATTTGTCTCAGTAGCGCTGAGATTTATCAATCGATATAGACAGAATGACATTTTCTTTTGTGAACTGAATCAGAATTTTTTTATATGTAATCAAACTATTTAATCATGCACATTTCTCAATAAATAATCATTCACCAAATAATATATGAGTCACATTAATATTTTGAAGTTATATTGTATGATGGTTATTGAAAAAGTGCCATAGTTGATAAAAGACAGATCATTATTTGTACAACTGAATGAATAGTTTCATCGAAGGACAGTGGATGTATATAGAGATGGATGTGGTTGTTCTCTCTTTATCCTCACCCACACCCTCAAGAATGGACATAGAAATGCGTCTCTCTATTTTGAAATATTAATTTAATTCTATTAGACAATGAAATTAGTGAAAATTCTGTATATTTCTTATAATTAAAAAAGAGAATTCGATAGAGAATGATATCGAAATCTCCACTTATTCATTTTAATTTTTGTGAATAAATCAAAAATAATTAATTAAAAAAAATGAAATGATCTAATGCTTTGTCAATATTCTGTATAACTGAAGATTCATTTCGCAGAAATTTCTTAGTATACGTCATCGTATCTTAAGTTTACCATTTCATGTGAAACCTCTAATTGTTGTTGAAGATGGAGATTGTGGATTAACTGTATGGTTCTAATTTTGTTATAATAAATAAATACTCACTACATAAATGAGACAAAAGTAACTTATTGAAGAGCATATATAGATATAAAATGAAGAGAAAATAAAAAATGACTACTTTTATTTTTTTTATTACATTCTCTTAAAGA
>CAJNOI010000633.1:0-32881 GCA_905250115.1 Adineta steineri
GACATATTATTCAAACGGATGTCTACTTGGATTCACTCATATAGACGTGCTTGCATACCTCTTTGCTTTTATCTTAGCATGTTACATTTCTCATCAATATGAATAAAGATATGTGTGTGTACGCATGCACAAATAATAATTAACAAATAGGAAAGATACAAAAGCATACTTACTGTTTAGTTGTAATATTTCTATTATCAATAAGACATACTTTTGAAGTTAAATACTTTTCAGTCAATTGACATGAGTTATACTCTACTAACGATTATATATTATTATTATAAAGGAAAATTTTCTGATTTTGATTATCACAATTTGCACAAATCTAGCTAAGCATATAAACTTTGAAGAGAGAAAAAAAAAGAAAAGAATTCATATGTCGATTACGTCAACATCTATGCATGAAAATAAAAAAAAATGAGATTGTTTTACTTTATTAAAAAGGATATAGAGCTTAAATTGACAGCTCGTGAACAATCACAATAAGGAAAGAGAAACGTGTTAGAATGTAAATAAATAGTAGCATAGCATAGGACTAATACCGAACAGTATTTTTCAATGGTCCAAGTCTTTACCAATCAGAAAAGCTATGATTTTGATTGGTTAAAACTAATCATGAAAATAAACAGTTTGGTTTTGTCTGTATATTTGGATTACTTTCTTCTTTTTTTTTGTTAGGATGTCGAATTTACCGACAACTTTTCTAACGCATTCTCAAAGAGTTTGTCGTTTATATAAACAATTATTTGCACTTGCTCGTCGTGAAGAATGGCCAAATAGGTTTATATCTTCGTTTTCTATTGTTTTTTCTTAATACTTGTTTTTTTTTGGTAACAGATTGACTTACCGTCAACGTATGGTCGAATATCGAGCTCGACTTGATGCTAATAAAAATGTTCAAGATTTAATGAAAGCAAAACGATTATTAATTGCTGGAGAAGAAGAATTGAAAAAAGCCATGTATTGGCATACAGAAAATTTCAATTGTAAGTATAGAATATCTTATAAAACTAAAAAAATCACGTCTTTTTTCTAAAAAAAATAGTTCCTGAATCTCCTAATGGTATTGCTGATAGTCGATTTCCAACACCAGATGATGCTGTAAGTAAAACAAAAACAATAAAATATTCTTAAATATTTATTTTTATTTAATAAAAGGCACTTGATGCATGGCATCCAATGGAAAAAGCTCAATATCCAACATATTTTGCAACGCGTGAAAAACGAAAGAAAGCTTATATGGAATGGTATCTTAAACGATATGGAATACCTGATCCTCCTATGATGTGAACATTCGTTTTTTATCCTACGAGTTTTTTTCCCTCAGATTGTAAAGTAGATTTTTGTCCTTTTTTCATCCCTTATTATGATTATATTCGTGGATATACATATACACACACACATCTTCCGATTTGAAACAGACCTCATATTGTATATGCCAATATCACAGACAATAGATTGTTTCATGTTAGTATAAAGTTAAAATATAAAAATGATCTTGTATAAAACAGACATTGACATTGATAATAACCATGATATCTATTGTATAGATTTGATAGGAATGAAAATACAATTTCTTTAACGTCTGTTTTTAACATGAACATAATCTATTGATATTTCTTTTGCATAATATGATCAGCAATGAATTATCTTCATATTTTCTTTAATTAAAAAAAAAAAGAATGAATTTTTATTAATTAAAATCAAATCGATTTAAATGCGAAGTTACAATGTTTTGTAAAATTTATAAGTTATGCATGAAATTAAAATAAATTTTTTATTATGTACAGCGCCATCTTACTAATTGTTAAAAAAAAATGAATTCACTTTTATTTCATAGTTACTGTGTTCGACAGGATTGGTGTCCTGTTTTTATAGCAACTCAACATGGATTGATAAAAGTGTACTCATCAATCTTTGATCGAGGGCAAAAAGAAAAGAGAATGATTTGAAAATGTCTTAAAATTGCAAATTTTTCAATTCGATACATAAAAAGGTAAGCTTCACATGTGATAGATTGATTTAAACTATCAAATATCCATTCATCGAATTTTTATTGTATACGTTAAATATTACCTTGATATTCTATTTCAAAATGAATTCGTATATAATTATTTTTAAAATTTCTTTACTTCGACAAATGTTAAGATCAATATTAATATGATATAGCCAAAGAAGAGATGTAAGTAATTTATTCTTACGACATTTTATTGAAAATTATTTTTCTAAAAACAAATATGCTGAACATGATCGTTATATTTTAGTAAAAATCTCGCTATAAAATATATTAAAATTCGATAGCGGAAAACATGAGAAATAGTTCGTTTTTCAAATAAGATTCTATATTCAATTTTCGTCGTTTTTTTTCATGAAATTCGGATTAGTTTAGTAATATATATTGAAGATATTAGTATTTGAGGAACTGATTGAATAGAAAATGTCAATATTCATTCTTCTGAAGTAGAAAAAAAGAGTACTGAGTAATCGAATGATAATTTATGTTATATTTAATAATATTGATTAAAAGTAATTTAATGCTAATATTTGTCTTTATCTACGTCAGTCATGATAAACTAAAAGTTCAGAATACATAGAAAAACATCAAAATTTTTCTTATTATATTTCAAACTCTTAGTTCCAATTGAAAATTTTACAGAAGAATATGTAGATACATAATAACATGTAATAGAACGGTATTTTTGTATCGTGTCATATGAAGATTGAAAGTATAATCAGAATAGAATGTAATTAAATTAGTGTATAAATCATGTCTTTAAATCGAAGAATACAACTTGACTCATATATATATATGCGTTTTCTACTCAAAAAGATAAGATTTTCATCCTTTTAGTGTACATAATTGCGCTTTATAAATCAATCGAAATGCATAATTTATTATTTCGATCAGAGCTCCGCACGGGATAGGATGGGACAGAATTTTCGTCCCGCTGGTCGATGTAACTCATCCCATGGGATTCACTGAAAAACAATCTTTATCTCCTCCCATGGGATATGTCAAAAATAAAATGTCGTCCCATCCCATGCGAAACCCTAATTTCGATTACAATTAAGTTTATACATCATCTAAGGTTTGAGTGGATGATGGACAACCTTCGTTTATACTCAACTCTCACGTAATACTGGATTATGTTCTTCGCGTCTGAATATGCGTTAAAAGAAGTTACTCTAAAGTATTGAGCAATATTGCCTATGCAATAAAATATCAGTGAACATGATATTATCTACTTAGAATTCACCAAAATGTTCTTTGCTAGTCTAACGTTCATAGTTGAATTAGAAGAAATTAGTAAAAATCGCTGGCTAGTTTTCTATATGAAGATTATTTCTTCAGCAATTTGACTGCAGTTTCGTTAATACTCAGATGAATCAAAGAAGTGTTCATTAAAAGATAATTTGTCACTTTTACTTAGAATTGTTTAATGAAAGTTCTATTTATAATGATATTTCATACATAAGCCTCACACTTACTTCACAGCCTGATAAAAATTTTGCTCTCGATCTCTCTTTCTAATTTAAAACAGAGATGAAGTCTGTAAGAACTCTAAGCAAGAAAAACATCGGTACCATATAGGTGGTAATATGAAGGTTAATTTTATCAAATAAGAGCAATTATATTCACATTACCATTATTACGTTTTTACAATGGCGTGTCATATGAATGATAAAAATCAGTCATAATGATTATCATATATCGTAAAGGTGAAAAATAACGGGTGAATATCGAATAAGATTATATACCTAAGATATAATACTACACAAAAACATCATGAATGTAAAATTTGTATGTTTCATTTTCTCTCATTATATTTTTCGAATATTCTACGATAAGGTAAAAAAAACAAAAATATCTATAGTAGATAATAAAAATAAATGTATGTACTACATAATAGTGGGAGATGAAATTATTCAACCAGAACTTCCTGCGAGATTTTATTCACCTACGTTTATTTTATGCGTTAATTTTGCATAACACATTTTCATTAATCGTTTATTTAAACAAAATTAGGGATTATTAAGTTAGCATCAAATTACTAAAATCTTAGAAAACGTTAAATTATGTATTCTTATTAATCAGGAGTACGTATGAAGTAAAATGAACAGAATATACTTAGATTAGTAGAAAAATATGAGATAGAAATAAAAACAGAAAAATTTTAGGCTAGGAGCCAGATAATAAACAAAAAAAACTACATTTCAGGTAGTATACAATCAACTGATGAAATACAAAACTATACAAATATCATAATAATAAGATAGTTTAAAAACCAGATTCTTCTCGATATTTATCTTTGACACGATTAGCCATTGATGTTAAATTATTAAGTGATTGAAAAAGACCATAATAATGATATTTTAATTCATCTTTAATTGCTTCATGTGATGCAGTTCCAGATGATGTTGAGCTGTGTTCAGATTCATCATATGAACCTGTTGATGATGCTGAAGAAAATTGATTATTATCAGATATTGAAACAATTATTCCTTCATCATCATTAGAATGTTGTCTTTGTTTGTTATTTAAATCAGTATTATTATCATTAACGTCTTCAGCAAATGGACACATACATTGTAGTTGATTTCGCATACCACGAACAAATGTATAAACTTCATGCCAATTTTCTACTTGAACTGAGTTTTCAGAAATTATTTCTATAAGAAATAAAACCACATAGTAATATGACATAGCAAAGAAACTTTAGTTAATCTTACCATCAACAGACATATCTTTAAGTTTTGTTGGTAACATTATTTCATCTTCCATATTTTTTGTAGCTTGAAAAAATTCATCCATAGTATCGAGAAGAACTGGTATAGAGAATGATGTTGCTAAACGTCGATTACGAGAATCAGTTTTTATTGCTGACAAACTATGACGGTGTTGATTATTAATAGACTGATTTTTTTTCCGTATTGTACTTGTTAGTGATGATTGTCTGACTGGTTTTTGAATAGACTGAGACATGTGTTCTGATTTTCTAGAAGATAAATTCGAAGAGCTACTTGTTGGTCTTATTATCGTATCGTTGATTTTCATATCTGTTCAAAATAAATCGATGTGGCTACAGAAATCGACTTATATTATAGGTAGTAACAGAAAGAAAAAGAGAGAAAAAAACGTAGGAGAGAAATGAAGGCTTTTTTTCTTCGTTCTCCCAAAACCACTGCGTGTCATTGCGAGAGAAAGCGAGAGAATAATAGATGTAAAAAAAACCCATACACGAGAAAAAAAGAATAATCTGTTTTTTGTATAGACGATAATACTAACCCACTCATCCAACGAATGTCAATAGCCTGATAAATATCTGATATTATGCTAAAAATATTTTGTTTATTCTTTGTATAATCAAAAATTACAAACAATCAACAAGATAAAACATTTTATTATGCATTAAGATTATACTTAGCAAATATTCTTAAAATGCAAGAAAAATGTACATTAATGTATCTCCATCGATTTTATTTGACAAATAAACAAATATTTTTCTATCCACCTACATTTAATATACAAAAAAACAGTCATTCAACACAACGTACCTTTTTTATGTAACGAATAAAAAATGAGTATAATTACTATTTCATATATATTTGTTTTGATGATATCATAGGTATACTCATCATATATCAGCTGTGTCATCCTTTGTTTCGTAGTTAAACAAATATGCTATATAACTTTGTTTTTATCTTTACCATTGTTTAATGATAATTTGTAAACTATAAATCATCGAGAACAATAAACTTTTTAAACGAATCAGTATTATCCAGCTAATGTTTTTTTCATAAATGTCAACTAAATGTATTATTTAAGTAAAACAAAAGAAGGATTGCTTAAAACGCAAAAAATTGTATTTATAGATTTTTGAGAAGAATAAAATTATTTATTACAGATATTTAAAAGTAAAATATTTATTCGAGAGAATGGGTTCACCAGTGAATCGAGATGATATTGCAAGATTAGCAACAGATTTTTATAGTTTATTGGAATCATTTAAACAAACACCATTTTATCATTTAATATTTGAAATTTTTTTAATATTAACGGTTTTGTGGCTTGTTTGTTTTCGTAAACCACGTCCTATTGCAAAAAAATTAACTGAAAAAGAAAAACAAGAATTAATCGATGAATGGCAACCGGAACCGTTAGTACCACCCGTTGATACAAATCATCCAGCATTAAATGTTCGAGTTTTAGATGGTATTGTTGGTAAAACAATTGAAATAGATGGGAGAAAAAGTCTTAATTTTGCAACATTTAATTTTCTTAATTTTGTTGGCAATCAACGTATTGCCGATAAAGCTATACAAGCTGTACAAAAATATGGTGTAGGTTCATGTGGACCGCGAGGGTAAATATAACATTTTAAAATAGTTCAATTGATTTAAAAATAAAAAGTTTAATTTTAAAATAGCGTCGTCATATATTTATTATTAGATGATAATATGACGCAGTTATACTTTACAGAACGCATAAAAATAATAAAAACGTCGTCATTTGAAGTGTTCTACATAGATTTGAGTGTTAATGAATCATTTTTAAAAGTTTTTAAATCAACAAAAGTGAATAATTGTGGGTTATCTTCAATCTATTTATTCTTTTAGATTCTACGGAACGATAGATATTCATTTGGAATTAGAAGAACGTTTAGCTCGATTTTTTAATTTTGAAGAAGGTATTATTTATTCCTATGGATTTTCAACTATTGCAAGTATCATTCCAGGTTCGATAAAAAAAATAAACAACAAAATCCATTTTTAATTTTTTTTTCTTGAAATCTTCTTATGATTATTTTTTAAAGCTTATTCCAAACGTAATGATATCTTATTTGTTGATGAGGGTATACATTATGCTATTCAAAAAGGTGTTGAAGCATCTCGAAGTACTGTGAAATGGTTTCGTCATAATGATATCAATGATCTTGAACGTTTATTAGCTGAACAAGATAAACATGATAAAAAAAATCCGAAAAAAGCTAGTACAATACGACGTTTTCTTATTATTGAAGGTTTATATATGAACTATGGTGATATATGTCCATTACCACGTATGGTTGAATTAAAATATAAATATAAATATCGTATATTTATGGATGAAAGTGTATCATTTGGTACAATAGGACAAACAGGTCGTGGTGTAACAGAATATCATAATGTTGATCGACAAAAAATTGATTTAATATCATCAACATTAGAATATTCTGTTGGTTCAATAGGTGGTTTTGCTGTTGGTAGTTCGTTTGTTATTGATCATCAACGTTTATCAGCACAAGGTTATTGTTTTTCAGCATCACTACCACCATTACTTGCTGCTGCAGCTATTGAAGCATTAAATATAATGGATGAAGAGAATAGTTTATTATTTGAAACATTAATGGATAAAAGTAAACGTTTACATAAAAAATTATTAGATATTAAAGGTTATAGAGTTCTTGGTGAAGATATTTCACCATTAAAGCATTTAAGTTTAGCAAATTCATTGAATACAATTGGACGTTTAGAATATATTGTTGAATTTGCTCAAACACGTGATATAACTATAACTATTGCAAGATATTTGAATGATGAACATCATTTACCAGAACCATCAATTCGTCTTATATTAAATGTTGAAATGACCGATGAAGAATTAGAATTTCTATGTACTGTTCTACAAGAAGCACTTGTGAAAGTAACTGCTTAATTGTGATTTTATTTTATTTGATATATTTACATGACCAGATTATTTTCTCTGCCGTATAAAAAAAGCATTTGATCATTTTTTTTAATGCAAATTTTTTTTGTTACGTTGTAATCATTCATGTTTACACTTTTTTTTATCCGAATGAATAAATAAATTGATCTAAAACAGATAAATGCATATGAATGCAATATTTTTTGTCCCATTGGGTACTTATTTTTTATAGTTATGTCAATAAACAAAAACAGATATTTACTAAAATTCTGATACGTTCCTTTCATGGAAAAATCCGGTTTATTTTGTCTGATTAGATAACATATATGTTTTTGCTCGTTTAGTATCTTGCCCTATTTCTTTTATTACACAATTTATTGTATAGATATATAGGTCAAGGTTGCGGAAGAACAAACTATTTTGAGTATGCGTTCTTTGATTAGTTTGTTTTGTTGGGATATAAGTTATTTGAGAGAACGCAACATATGCTATACATAGGACTACTTCTTATGGGATATACATTATGGAAGAATATGTCAGTTTTGTTGGTAAATTCATATATAAATAGTAATAGAGCAAAATGACATTCGATAAAAACTGATGTTCTAAAAAATTCAAAATTCTTTCATTTTGAATATCATATATATATTTATCCAGATATAAGTAATGTAAAATATCAATGAATATTTTTTTTAGTTTATATTTCGTTTACAAAATGGCTGCTCATAGAACAAAACAACAGAAAATATAATAAAAAACACAGATTTTCTTGATATTACATGCCGGGTGGACCTAAATATTTAGATATAAGAAAAAACTTTATTATAAAATGAATTCTAAAACTTACGTATTCCCATAGGTGGTGGTGGCATTCTCATGCCAACTGGCATGCCTCGACCATTAGGTGCCATTTGATTGAAACCAGGTCCACCAATACCACGTATTGGTCCTTGAAGACCAGGAGCTGCAAAACTAGGTGCACCAGGTACAGGTGGTATAACTCCTATAAATAATAATAAAATTTCTCATTTATATATCATAATTAAAATAAAATAATAAACAAACCTCGTCCAGCTGCACGACCAGCACCTTGTGCGGCTGCTGCTGCATTTGTTGGTACACGAGCAATACCGACTTCCTATAAATAAATATTAAAAATTTTTTACATCATAAATAACTGAAAACTCATTCAACTTGAATTTTAAATCTATCAAAGACATAGATAATTATTACAAACCTCTTTTGGTGGTGGTCCTTCAACTGTCATTGAAACAAGATGTTCACCACGTAATAAAATTAAACCTAATGGTCGTTGTTCTTCACGTTCACTTTTATCAGTTTTACTTCGTACTTTACGAAATTCTTCACAATCGGCTAATATAAGATTCATATGTTTATCAAATGCTTTAAATGTACCAACAAGTTGTCGTCCATCTTGTAGTGTACATCGCATACCTATTCAAAAACGTAAAAAAATAAATAAATCTACCAGACCAAAAAAAAACAACTACATACGATAATTGATATGTTGCAGCATTTTGCTGCTTTTTCCTTGAGTTGGCTAATAAAATAAAGAAGTAACATGTAAGAATTGTTTAAAAGAAGAAATATTCTTACCATTGAAATTAATTAAATGATTATTACAAATCAATCTGAAAATAAATAAATATTTAAAAAAAGGAAGGGAAATGTTGTAAATATTTATTTAATCATAACAAAGTCAGAATCGCTTCGTTATCTTTCAATTAAAATCAGCAAAGAAGAAATCTTTTTTTTATTCATCATCCTTTGTTACGAATAATAAGAATTAAAGAATTTCAATTTCTTCTTTATTTCGAAAAAAAAATATTTCAACCAATTAAAATTTACGATGATTATGACATCTTTCGTTAAATTTTACATCTTGTTTTCTCAGGAGGTGATTTGTTATAGTAAAATCTGGATAAATAAATTTAACAAAGATAAAATATAGTTACTAACAAACATTATTTTACGAAATCTTGATTAATACATCTACTATTCGTTATTTTTTGTTTTTAGATCTATCACGATTCTTGATTAATATCATTACATCATGGGACATTCATCAATCTTTCGTTCACATCCACATAGATATGGACCAGGTAGTCGTAAATGCCGTGTTTGTTCCAATGGCCATGGTATCATTCGCAAAGTAAGTGATTTATTAAACTATTAATTCAAGTTTTTTTGAAAATTCTCATCTTTAGTATGGTTTAATGATTTGCCGTCAATGCTTCCGCGAATATTCAAGTGATATTGGCTTTAAGAAGCTCGATTAAACATCATCTACGAACACAATATAAGAATATCATAGAATCCATCAATTGTTTTTCGCTATATTGTTTTTTCTTTTATTATCGTTTATGATTATTGTTCTTGTGCGAAATGATGGAATAAAAAAACAAAATATATATTCAGAAGAAACATCACAATTTATCTTTACTTTTTTTGCTTTTATTGCTTCTATTTATTTTTACAATTCGATCATTCTTTAGAATAAAAATAAATCATGGATATTGAATTGGAAGATAGAACTATTAATAGATTGGATACAACTACGATTAAACTTGATATTGGAGAACCTGATACGAGTATGATACCATTTGATATGCTTTCAAAAGCATCACAAGAAATGTTTGCTGATGAAGAAGGTAAACGACAAGGAACATATTGGGGATATGCAGAAGATGAAGGCAATACTAGTTTACGTCATAATATTGTTAATTTTCTTCATCATTCATGTGGAATTTCAACATTGAGCTTTGAAAATATTTTTATTACAAATGGTATTTCGGCTATGCTCGATCAACTTTGTACTATGTTTTTACGAGCAGGTGATACTGTACTTGTTGAATGTCCAACATATTTGTATGCTTTACCAATTTTTCGTGATCATCATTTACATATTATTTCATATGCAACTGATAATGATGGATTAATTATTGATTCAAAATTTATAAGTGAAGTACTTGAAAAAGCTAAACCGAAGATGATCTATTTGGTACCAACATTTCAAAATCCTGTAAATATATGATTTATTCAATAATAAAAAAAGAATTGAAATAGAGCACAACATATTTTATTATAGAGTGGCTTTACCATGTCTCATCATCGTCGTGAACAATTGGTAAAATTAAGTTTGAAATATAATTTTTTAATCGTAGCTGACGAAGTTTATCATTTTCTTGATTATGAAAAAAAAGAAACAAATGGAAATATTCATGATCATAATCAATTAATTGAACATCCAAAATCATTTGCTGCTTATCATGCTGCAGGAACAGTCATATCACTTCATTCATTTTCCAAAATTCTTACACCTTCTTTACGTTTGGGTTTTGCATGTGCAAGTCATGAACATGTTAGCGCAATGGGTCGTTTTGGTTTAATACATAGTAGTGGTGGTGCTAATCCTTTTACATCAGGTATTGTTGATCGAATATTAACCAAAGATTTATTAAAAAAATTTATTGATGAAAAATTATGTGTTGAATACAAAAAACGTATGAAAGTATTACATAGTGAATTAATGCAAACATTTGGTGAGAATTATATATCATGTCGACGACCATCAGGTGGTTATTTTCTTTGGATAAAATTTCATGATACAACTGTTGATTGTGATCAATTATTAATTATTGCTCGTAAATATGGTGTTACATTTAAACCCGGACGATTATTTGCTCATGATGAAGAAGCAAAAGCACATTTAGCCAATTGTCTTCGTCTTTGTATTGCTTTCGTTAATACTGATAAATTACGAGAGGGATGTACAAGATTGAAACGGGCTTTTGAAGAATATAAGAATATTACGTTGGATTAGTTACTTTTTGTTTTTTAATTTTATTAAATAAAAGAAACGTTATGTAGGTTTTTATTAGAAACAGAATGTTTATATTCAGAAGACAAATATAATATCTTTATTCACTGGTACTTTAATCAGCACAGTATTTTTTTATTATGGCAAAAAAGAATTATCTTAAATATCTTCATTTATCAATCGATTCACAACGAAAAACGTATTTCAGAAATTGTATATAGTTTAGGTATATGGTTTCAAGCATTTGCATTTTGATCGAATAAATTAATAAATTGTAGAACATACTGAATTATCTATATATAATATCAACAAAAATTTATCTGCAACTACTATGTGATGCTAATTCAATGCTTGAAAACTTTGGATCAATAAATATCGAAGATGTTTCTGTAGGGCTATGCACGACCACTTTGATGATTAGCTAATACTGCTATTTGAATCATCCATGTTCTTATTGGATTTGAACGTGCATCACGAGTTGGAACAATCACCCATCCAGTTGGTTCATGAATTTTAAAATATCTTAATTCAACTAAATTATTATGATTAATACCAGTTCGAATTAAGATTCTTAAAAATTAAAATGGAATAAGAAGAGAAAATAAGCACTTTTGAGGTGTATAACTTTCATCAACTTTAAAATCCGAAAAAATACATAGATCTTTTATTTTGATTTTTTCTTTAAATTGTATATTGACTGGATGTGATCGAGGACGATCAGATTGCCAATGAGCTTCAATTTAAGAAAATAAATGAATACCTACCAGGTTTACATGAAGATACATACCAATATGCTTATTTTGTAAAATACCGTGTCTTTTATCTTCTGTCGAATCAATTTCTCGATTGTTTTTACTGACACGAATCGACATTAAACACATATCTGTACTCATATTAGAACAAACAACCTTATGAAAGTTATTTAAAAAAAATAAAACTATTATTGTTAAAGTGGAAAGAAAGAAAGAAGAGAGATGATAATGGTAAAACGGTTGCTTTCTTTTTCTATTTTATTTCCTAGAAACAAGTACATACATATATAAGGAAAGGTACAATTGCAGTTTAGTTACATCATCTATGGTGTGGATGTGGGTATGAGTATTGTATCCATCTCGCACTCACCCCCTCAACTTTTCCTTTTCCTTCTCTTTTCTAAACTACCATAAATGCCTTCGAATTCGAATTATAAATTATAATTTAGGAAAACTCTTTGAGCGAATTATTTTCGAAGTGATATAATGTAGTCGAAGGTACATTTATATTCGACGTTGATTTAGGCAGCTCATGCAATTCAGTGCTATGTATAGATTTTCCTCAAAATCTGATCGACTAGTACTTGCCACTTGATAATCTTTATTTATAAAATCGAAAAACTCATGTTTTATGGTAATTGTTCACATCCTCAAGAATGACTTTTAAATGTATAAATTATTCATATCTTTTATTTATACAATAAAATCTTAGAGAAAACAGAAAAATATAATGCCTTTCTCATTTCATATATATTTGACTTATTTCAATTTCTATCAAAAGCTTCTTCTGGGTAATAATATTTCGAGAGAAATTGTGATTTATAACATTATTGTTGACTCTATTTTTAAGTGATACTTCATGCTTAAGATTAGAATTGTTATTATTCAGTCAATTGCCATTGATTTCTTTTTCTCTATGACAATAAAAACAACAAGTATAGTCGTAATATTCTCTTGAAGTATGGAGATAAACAATCAATTGATATAAAATTTCTAGATAAATATGATATTGTCAATATATATTCGTGTATAAAATATATTCTTTAGTAGATAATCCAATATTATTAGAATCGGTAGAAGAAGAAAAATAAGCAATCATTTATCTTGAAGTTATGTAAATTATACTCAAATTTTGAAAGAATATTTTTTTTTGATAACATATTAAAAGAAAAAGAAGTCGTCACCAACTTAATTGTACTATTCACCGAAAGTGAATTGTTTTATTCAGATACAGTTCTCTTTTCGTGAAACAACGTTGTTTCTATCGTTTCTTTTTTGAAGAAAAATTGAAAGGACTTTTCAACTAATTTTTTTCTCTTCTACATACATAATACATCATAACAACATACAAATGAAAGAAAAAGAAATAAGACGAATACAAATACTTATTGGATGAAGATCTTTAATTGAGAAAAAATAGTTCTTCAACGTCTTGTTATGATAAACAATCATTTAGTCGACGTTGGAATACTACAAAACCATAATTTAGTAATTTTAATAGGCACAAATAATCATATGAATCCGCTGATTCTCTTGCTTGATGAAATAACTGGCCTGATTATTCTTCATTTAGACATTAAAGATTGACTTTATTCTAATGTGAATTATGCGACAGTTCACTAATATATTGTATAATCCATGAAATGCATTTGAAGTATTTAGATTTAAATAAATAAATTTCAACTGACGTATTTTGATTTTTATAGAAAATTTCATCTCCAACTGAATGCTGATTATATTTTCTTTTCAAATTCAGTTTTGTTTGATTGATCGTTCTTTATGTTTTTTATCTTTCATATAAGTCAAAAGCTCTATTTATGAATATATACATTCCCAAATAACATATAAACACAAAAACACGCCTATCTGAATGAATAAATCTTTTCCAAAGCAAAAAAAAGCCAGGACTGCTTTTTCTATTATACTAATGAAATAAATTCTGGGAAAAAGGCGTCGAGACTGGCTTTCCATCTGGTGAATGAAATAAATTCTGGGAAAAAAACTATGCAGTACGCACTGAGAAGACAGACGAAAATAGAATTTATTGCTCAATAAATACTTTGTCTTTTATTATAAGTTACATTCATTTGATCAACTTGCAATCTGGTGGTCGATGGCTTCAAGAAAAATTTGCTCATGGCTTTTATTTATGATTATTACACAAACACTCGCAGAAGATACACGATCAGTGCAAATGTCTTTAATGATCAATTCCAAGTTTGAATGTGCTAATACAACTTGTTTACCATTCATCAATGTGTTTACATTAAACATTAGGAATTGTCAAGTAGCCTGTTTAGCTCAAAGTCAATGCAACGCAGCCACGTTTTATCGATCAACTTCTAATTGTGAATTATTTGCTGATATGTTGAATCAAAATGGAAATATGTTGGTTGATGTCGATACTATTAGTATGAATGTTATCAGTGGAACACGACTTCCATCAAGTTAGTATAAAAATAGAGGAGATTTAGTAGGAAATATATCGGTGAGAGAGAAAAAGCTAATTTCTTCATGAATAATACTTTCAAGTCATCAAGAATTACGACAACTTGACAGAGCTATTGAACACATTTGTATCTGAATCACGGATTGATTATTGTAATAAAGATATAATTAAAGTAAATACCGTAGAATTATAATTATAGAGGAAAATTATTTAAATATTTTTTGTTTCAATATAATCAACTGATATTTAACCTCGATACATTGTTACAGAAAAAGAAATATATCTTATCCAATCGTTTAGCCCTACTGTAGAATCATTTTTTCAAAATAGAGCAGGCTACGACATCAACATCAGCAACATCATCTTCAACATCCACAGTAACATCATCAACAACAACAACAACAACAACATCTACAACAACTTCAATAACATCATCATCATCAACAACAACAACAACTTCAACAACAACATCATCATCATCAACAACAACAACAACTTCAACAACATCATCATCATCATCGACAACAACATCCACAACAGCATCCACCACCACCACCACCACAACAGCAACAACAACAACATCATCATCATCAACAACAACATTAAAATCATCCACAACATTATCACCATCCACAACAGCAATACCGCGTGAGTACTATATTAAATCGTTTGTAGTAGCTCAAAAGATGATTAATAGAAGTGACGGTATCTAAAAGTTTTGATTATAGCTATTGAATAATCGCCATCTAGATATACAAGATCAGGGAACATTTCCTATAAGGAGTTGAAATAAGGCCAGTTTTTGATGACTTGATTTGGTCTACACTCATTTAAGTACTGAATATTCTTGTCCTGTCCAATAATATCAGACAAAAACATTGTTGATAAAAAGATTTTCATGTGATAGAACTCATTGATCATTTTTGTAATCACTCACATTCATCCACTCTCAAGATGATCGAAATAATTCTACATGATGAAGTACTAGTTGACACAATATCGACATGACACATATATATCAACGCCTAATCTCACTTTTTAGGTTACATTTGTATAGAGTTGAGTAATTCAAAAAAACATCGTAGAAGTATAAAATATAAACTTCAAACTCGAGAAAAACGCCTTTTATCATCATCTATTAACTCTTAGTGTACTGATTTTCTTATGAGAACGATGCGAGAAGTATATTCTCTTACTCACAGTTACATCCTGACACATACATACATCATCCCCATCCAACATGGTGAAAGTATATCTTGCTTTCGCTCAAATTCTGAAATTCGATTATTATTCATTATAATTGAATTGTAGGGCAGTGTTGGAGCTTCCTCAGTTCGTGATATCCGTAGAACTCGAAAAATATCAGTGAAATCGTTTATAACATGTTTTTTATTAATTTAATTTAATATTTCATAATGAGTTTTATCTTAATCATGAAAACGAAGACAAATTTATTGAAGATTTGAAATTATTTAATCTATCATCAAGTGATAGACAACTTATGTATATGAGAAATTCGAAGTCATTCTACGAATAATATTTTTTACTCACTTTTCTGCGCTATCTAGGATGGACAATCACAGGAAACCTGAATACTGCACGAACTACGCACATAGCATCCACATTAGCGAATGGATCAGTACTAGTTGCTGGTGGAGCCAACGGCGCTGGCAGTCTTAATAGTGCTGAATTTTACAATCCGTCAACAGGCACTTGGACAATAACAGGAATCATGAATGCTCAACGATATTATCACACAGCATCCACATTAGCGAATGGATTACTATTAGTTGCTGGTGGATACAGTGGTAGTAATCTTAATGGTGCTGAATTGTACAACTCATCAACAAGCACTTGGACATTCACAGGAAGCATGAATATCGCCAGATTTCTTCACGTAGCATCCACATTAGCAAATGGATCAGTATTAGTTGCTGGTGGACAGGGTATTAATAGTTTTCTCAATAGTGCTGAATTATACAATCCATCAATACGCACTTGGACAATCACAGCAAACATGAGTATCGCTCGAATCTATCACACAGCATCCACATTAGCAAATGGATTAGTATTAGTTGTTGGTGGATTGGGCATCACTAGTAATCCTCTCACTAGTGCTGAATTATACGATCCATCAACAGGAACTTGGACAACTACAGGAAACATGAATGTCGGACGAGGATATCAAACAGCATCCGTATTAGCAAATGGAAAAGTATTAGTTGCTGGTGGATACAACAGCATTGGTGGTTATCTTAATACTGCTGAGCTTTATTAATCGATATAGACAAAATGACATTTTCTTTTGTGAACTGAATCATAATTTTTTAATATATAATCAAACTATTTAATCATTCACATTTCTTAATAAATTATCATTTGCCAAATAATATATGACTTGCAGTAATATCTCGAAGTCATATTTTATGGCGGTTATTGAAAAAGAGTCATGATTGATAAATGACAGATCATTATTTGTACAACTGAATGGATATAAATATAGATGTGAAGAATATTAATTATTTCTTGTTAGTAACGACATTTATTCGCATGACAGCGAATTCACATGTGATGATAACGTATGAATAATCGATCTCAAATTAAGATCAGAAATGAATAACTAAATAATATTTTCAAACAAATCAATTTTTTGACAACTACACCCTTTTTTGTCAAATAATTTAATCAGCTTAATTGTTGTATTTTATAAAATTGATATATTTTCTGTTCTTATTTTATGCATAACTTAAGAAAACGGATGATACTCTAGACATAGAATAAATCAAATGCTCATGTCAAAGAAACAAGACATATTGTGGAAAAACTATTGCTTATTGATGACTAAACGAATGGAAAAGAAAATAGAATCTATCTTATTGAGAGTAAAAAGAGACAAATGAGAGTGTGAACCAGTATTTGATTCATTTTGGATGTACACTTATAGTTACACTTACGCAATGAAATTTATTTCAGTCAATAATATATATCTCAAATAAATTAATATAACTGGTGGCAAAGTAAAAAGACAACAAACACAAAAATAATTTCCAGAAAGAAGAATCAAAAAAAGCGTCTGGTTACATCGACGAAATCTTTTCGTTAGTTGATAATTGATAGAAAGACATACCACGTTATTCCCGATATTCATTATTAAAAGTATCTCTGTTTTTCAACGTTACACGTCGAAGTCATATTTTCAAAAATACTGATGAACAGAAAAGATAATAAAAATGTTTTCATGTGTATTCGAAAGACCTTGAATAATTCTCTTGAAAGAATAGGTTGAAAAAATGACAAGATGAACAAAATTTATCGTTTTCTCCGATCATCATCTCTAATTTTTGTTCTTTATTAAAATTTTATTGTTGGAGTTTATACCTAATAAATAACTTCTGCTCAAATTCAGTTACGTAATAAGTTAGATTTAATCTATGCATTTGTTGATTCTAGCTAATTCTGTCACTTAATTGTCAAATTCTAAGGGTGTGGATGTTTTGTTCTTCTCTTACCCACACCCTCTATGACAATAAGAACAACAGTTATAGTCGTAGTATTCTCTTGAAGTATGGAGACAAACAATCATTTATCTTGGAGTTATGTAAATTATATTGAAATTTGGAAAGAATATTTTTCGTTAATAAATATTAAAATAAAAAGAAGTCGTCATCAACCTAGTTTTTCTAATATAATTATGGAAATGCATTTTTTGTTATTGAGAGAAATATGGGACGTTTATTGTTTTACTTCAATGTACTTTTATTTCGATGCACTTTTATTTGTGACCTAATGTCATTTGTATTATTATGACTATAACACAATACGTAGATGTTTTTCGGAAGTTCTCTGTTTCCTTTTCTACATACACAAAATAGCGTAACAATCATATAAATGAAAGAAAAAACCATTTCCTGAATGAACATTTTTCTCAATTGGAAAAAAAGTACGTTAGGCTGTCTTTTTATGATAAACAATTCTTTAACGTTGTTTAGAATACGAACAAAAAAGATGTTTCTTTTAATTTTATCTAATAAATCGAATGTTTTGTTACTCATTAACATTATTCTACATAGATATGAATCTCAACTATTTCGATCATTGTCATGTTGATGGAGAAGAATATGATTATAAATCATAATATTCTTTTATCAATTAAAAACGGAAAAATGGAAATGGTACGAGAAAATAACAAATGAGAGATTTTCATAATTCGTGTCATTAATACTTAACAAATCTAAATGAGATGTGTTGGATTTTGAAGGGGCTTTCCGATTAGTTTACTGATATATTGTATAATCTGTGAGATAAATTTGAAATATTCAGATTCTATTTATTGAGTGTTGACTGCATAAATAATTTTTAATTGAATTATTTTCATTTATATAGAAAACTTCATCAGCAACTAAATGCTGATTAATAACATTTAAACACAGAAATATCGCTTTTTCGACTCAATAATGTTTTTTCAAAAAAAAATAGTTCTGATTATTTTTTCATTAGATTGATGGTAGGAAATGAGAAACGGAAGTCATGACTGGTTTTCTACGAGACTGATGAAATGAAATGAAAAGATTAGAAGAACGAAGTCAATTGCGAGAAAAAGAGAGAGAAAAAAATAGTATTTATTGCTCAATAAATACCCTGTCTTCTATTATGAGTTACATTCATTTGATCAACTTACAATTTGGTTGCTGATGGCTTCAAGAAGAGTTTGTTTATGGCTTTTATTTATGATTATTACACAAATAATCTCCGAAGACATACGATCAGTGCGAATGTCTTTAATACCTTATGTTAAATTTCAATGTGCTAATACAACTTGTTTGCCATTCATTAGTGTTATTACAGCAGACATTAGGAATTGTCAAGTAGCCTGTTTAGCTCAAAGTCAATGCACAGCGGCAACTTTTCATCGATCAACTTCTAGTTGTGAACTATTTGCTGATATGTTGAATCAAAATGGAAATATGTTGGCTGATGTGGATGCTACTAGTATGAATGTTATTAGTGGAACACGATTTCCACCAGGTCAGTATAAATAGAGGAGATTTATAAAAAATTATATCTGTGACAGAGGAAAAGTTATTTTCTTCTTGAAAAATAATTTTCAATTATCGAGAATTAAGACAATTTGACACAAATATTAAACATACTTATGTGTAAATCACAGATCACTTCGCCTCAAAATGATAGAAAAAAACATTCAGTCAAAGCCTTTTTTGAAAATAATTCTTTTTGAAACAAATGATTTGATATTCGAGCCCTACTTTAAAAATATCCTAGCAAGAAAAAGCTCTGTGATAATTGAAACTAAACAATAGATACAATCGAATATCAATAGAATAATGAACAAAAAATGGCATCATTATTCATTCCGTGAAAGACGTCTATGCATATAATGCTTTTTATATTCTTAAATCTATACAAAATATCGATGTCTGTTAAACAAGTTTTCATCGGAATTTCATAGAAATATAGCACATTCGACAGAGATCTTTAGGAAAAAAATATCATAATCAACTAATATTTAACCTCGCTACATTGTTACAGAAAAAGAACAAATCTTATCCAATCGTTTAGTCTCATTCTAAAATCATTTTTTCAAAATAGAACCGACTACGACATCAACATCCACAACAACATCCTCAACTTCAACAACCTCAACTAGAACAACACCATCCACACCCACACCCACAACTACAGGTATAGTTTTTCAGACAAGAATGAGTACAAAAACATTTGTTTATGTATGACTGATAGAAAAGACAACACGTTCGCACTCCATATAGCATCTAATAGCTAGTCTTTCACAGAAATTGTGCCCGAAATTTTGACCTCCGTTCTCTTGCAAGCTTTCAACCAGTCACAGAGTCTTTTATACTTATTCTAATCGACACTTTACTGAAGCATTTTCTCTCGAGAGCGTAATTCACTGCTTGATTTGTGGTAAATAGATTTTAGTTTCAGTCATTAACTGATGCTAGCTGTAACTAGTTGATTACTAATGTCTATATCAAAAATAGAAGAGCGGTGACTGTTTTTTTAAAAAACCTGTGATAGAAAAAAGATTGAAACCTGAGATTTGTATTATATAATCCAATATGGCATGTGTCTGGAAAACGCTGATGATAAAATAAGAAACTGTTTCTCATAGAAATCCTAAACACAGCTAAATCACGAATGAAATAATAAATTACCAGAAATATGTTCTTTACTATAGGTTGAAAGCAGCACGTCTGAATTTATACGCCATAATCCTTGGACGTGCTGATTAGATCGTACAGATTCAGAAAAACAGACTAGTTACTATATGTTTTGATGTGCAAGGACGGGATTGTAGTAAAGAGTGAGAAGCGTCCTGTCTTTGTAACGAAACGTTCGTAGTGTACTAATAAGTTTAGGCGTGAATTTAAAGGCGTTATAAGAGTGTTTTCATCTTTTCCATTTTTTTTAGAGAAACGATGATTCAGATAGATTTATTTTTAGCATTGAAATGAATAAATGAACATGTCTTGACAAAAGGTAATAGCAAAGTTTTTTAATGAGCTGTCCGGGAATTTTTCGATTATATTATCTGAAAAGCAATGCACTGCATGGTCGTTAAGATAGACTGTTAATATTTAGTAGTACATTTGTACTGTCAATCGAATATCTACAAACCTATTCAAGGCCCATGCCCCAAATCTTTATTTTTATGCTTCTTTTATCGTCTCACTTGATAAACTACTATGATTATTACGAGAAAACACTCAAATTATTTTGTATTATTTCAAACCAGTGTAAAACAACAGTGTTAAACACTTAAGTAACTGTTACGAATAAATACCACATTTATTAAGACATTCTTGTGAATAAAATGCTCCTATATTATCGATGGCTCTTTTTTCTTCTCTGCGCATGTATAAAAGGATATAAAAAGTTCGCATGATAGAGGAGCAACAGATCTGCACCGAAGCGTTTTTCGGGATGGGAATAAACTTTTTTTGCGTCTGAGAAGCTGAGTGATAAGTATTTTAAGGGCGTCTAAATCAGTTAATTCTGACTGATCTCTCTTAATTTTTTCATTTCAGCTGAATCTGAATTGCTTTAGACTAGTGCAGATAATGACAAGTGTTATCGAGTGATTTTATCTGACTTTGATTTTTAAGACCTAGTTGTTTCACTTTTGAGATAGTGACAGATAGTTGCATTTCAATCAAAACTCCTGAATGACAACATTGTTTCTTTTCTTTCAGGCGTTTGTAAATAGCGCACCTCAGATTTACGACTAATCATAATTGGTTTTTAGCATTATTTTCTTTATGATATTTATCTATTAATACTTTTTTTAATTCTAGGTCTACCTACATGTCATGTTGCTTGTTGTGCAGTTACTGCTCCAACTACTTGTACTCCTTGTATTAATGCTAATAGTGGTAGTGCTGTTAGTGTTTGTTATCATTCTACTGTTTATGGTGGTAGTACTGATAGTGTTTATAATGTTTATCCTGTTGCTGCTGCTTCTTCTTGTGCTTCTGATGTTGCTAATGGTTATATTGATTATGGTGTTAATAGTGCCGCTTCTTTTGCTTATGCTGGTTGTTAAGACAGAGTACAGGTTGGGCTGGTTTTTCGTGTACCAAAAGAAACAATTGCATGCAAAATCAATTAAAAACATTTATACTATGATATTTTTTTGCGAAAATGAACATTACTCACAATACATATTTTTTTAAATAATTTATATATAAGCAACTTTCTTTTTTGTTCTTGCATTCTTTTAGTTAGCATCCATTCGATTGTATTTTTTTTTCATTTTATTCTATATTTATTCTAATTAGAAACTAAAATAAAAACGTAAATTCATAGGTTAATACATACTTGAATTAATTGTATAAAATGAACGTAAGATTAACCAAAAATGGCGATAAAATACGAAATTAATAAGAATCTGTCATGCTTCGACAGTAGAAATTGTCCTTATCAAACCTTGTACAGAGTTTGTTATTAAATTTATTTTTGCACTAGTTTGAAAAAAAATCAGAAGACAGTTATTTATCATGTCAATACATAAATTATGTTTTCTTTTATTACAATATGTTTGTTTGATTAATATCTACTTAATACATACAGCTCAACGGAAATCAGAAAACAAAAATAGTTATGTTCTTCTAACGAATATTTTTCTAGAAGCAGCTTTTTTTAAATAGTAACTCGGACTCATTATTTATGGCTGAAGGAAACTCAGTTTAAGATGTAAAAAATATCATGTGGGAAAATAATTTCTTAAGCTTAATATTCAATTTCAGTCGACAAAACTGTTTATTTACGATAGATGACTTTTTACGATAATACAGAATGTTTAGTTTATTTAAAAAATAATCTAAATTGAAGGGTGTGTTTACTGTTAGTAATTTGATAATATAATGTCAATTAGATATCGTAATCAAACACACGAAAAATGAGATCTACTAACCTTGAATCAAACGTACACATACATATTCGTCCTTAGTGGTATTGTATCATCTCTGAATTGATGAAATGTCATCCTTTTTTTATTTTATTCATTTATAGTGCGATATTCTTTTATTTATATCAAATTTTATTTCTTCATAATAAACCTATTGGCGTAATTCTTGAGAATTAAGGGTGGCTGAGTGTCGGTATGTGGTGTGTATAATACTCATACCCACACTCACACCTTCTAATTTGTAAAAGAAAAGAAATTAGCACGATTGGCAGTTTTTATCGCTTCTATCAACAGATTATTGATATATGTCCATTGTTGTTGTTGTTCGTAGTTTCACTTGTGTGCCGAAAGAAGTGACAGACATCCTTTTGAATGACATCCCTTATATTATTTTTATCTTTCTCCTTCTCTTTCCTTTTTTATCTAGCCGATTCTATCGTTTCATATTCTCTCTTTCTCTCTCTCTCTAGTATATATACTGGTGTTGTATGTTCAGTAGTTACATTTCGATGTAGAGCATAGTTAAAGAAACATCGTATCGCAAGATACTACACTATGCCTCTTCATTTGTCATAATGATGGGTATGTAGCAGTAGCTCATTAACATTAATGCTCAACCAGTGGTATCTCTATATTTACATTTTCTATTACAGCTTCCATTTTGGTATTCGAATGTTATATTAAGAACAAATATGCAACGACAGAATATTTAATAGTTCACCTTGGTATATTATAGCTTCAATGTAATATGAAACAACGACGAAGCACATTTTGTTAAGATACGAAGAAAAAAAAGGGCAATGATGCGTGACTGCTCATCAAACAGACAAACGCACATGTTGGCTTAGTCATGATCGTACAAAACAAAACTTTTGAAACTTTTAAAATTTACTAAATTCTTCAATGTATAACAAAAATAAATTAATCATAATAACTGCTATTTATAATTCAAAAAATAGTTTATTTCTTTCTGTTGGTATAAAATAAAACTACAGTATATATGACAAAAATGTGTATTAAATGTTTATTTGATTGTATGTGTTTTTCATCTATTGAACTACATCATATTTATATCATTGATCAAATAAAATATTGATAACTTCATAATATACTGTGTAATAAACTAAGTATTTGCAATACAAACAAAAGCGTAAGCATTTATACCATGAAAACAATATTTGATATCGTTTATATTTTCAATATTAGTCAAAAATCATAGAAGTCTATAGTGAATGCCTTTGAAATAAATTTTAATTACACACTTATGTAGATAAATGTGATGCTAATATTATTTGTAAACTTTCTTTTAAACTAAGTAAAGCTAGAACAAATATATAAATTTCAGTTATTTCTTTAAATACATTTAAATTCTTAAATAGAAATATAACAAAATCAACAGTTTCCATTTGTTTTTAAACAGATGTACAGATTGAATATATACAGTATATAAAAACAATTTCTAATTTAAGTTTAATTAAAAGGTCAATATTATTCACTGATGATCAGAAATAGACAAGTTTGTATTGATCTATACCTAATATTGTTTACACAAATATATTCTATTGTTCATCTTTTTAATATAGTATAATTCTTTTTGATTATTAAAATTGTCTTTTTAGAGCTTTAAAAAATACAGCATGATCATCTGTGATTACAATTAATAATGTAACAGTTATTATGTGAATACAAAATGGAATAACATGATAAACAAGTACATTATAATAATTATATTTTGATAAATATTAAGGAATTTTCGTCTTACACACAGTTTGCCCAGTTGAATCTTGAGCCATTTATATAAAAAACACAAAGAATAAATCGAGGTAATTCTCTTTCTCGTAGAGAAGAGTCCAGTAAACATAAATTGTCTGATTGCTTGATTGCTTGATTGCTTGTCTGTCCGCAGGGTCAAAAAAACATTGAAATTAAATTTTTCAGATACTTCCGGAAAACTTTGACTGGGGGGGGGGGGGGAATCGAGGGGGGGGAACTTGAATCTGAGGTTAGTTTATTAAAATTAACTAGTTGATAATTAGTTAATAATCAGTTAATAATTATTATTATTATATGTTCGAGTAAAGTTTCACCGAAGGGTAATCGAGTGTGGAGAATCCGAATCTGAGGTTACTTTTAGTTAACAATCAATTAATAATTAGTTAATAATTAATATTATTAATTTTTGAAATATTTTCGGAAAAGTTGGACCATAGTGTAATCGAGTATGGAGAACTCGAATCTGAGATTGATTTATTAAAATTAATTAGTTAATAATTGATATTATTAATTTTCGAAAAAAGTTTGACCGAGGGGTAATCGAGTGCCAAGAATTCGAACGTGAGGTTAGTTTTAGTTAAAAATCAATTAATAATTAATTAATATTATTAATCTTAAAGATAGTTCCAAGAAAGTTTTACCAGAGGGTAATTCGAGAATCAGTTTTTTAGAAAAGATATTTTTGGGGCATTTCGATGCGGAGACTTAGAATCTGATGTTAGTTTTATAAAATAATTTTATGGATCACTTTTTTAGAGAGAGAACCAATTTTTATAAAGAAAAAGTTTTCATAAGGGGTGACCGAAGGGTAAGTGGGGTGGAAGAACACAAATCTGGTGTTAATTTTTCCAAACTGTATAAGCAAAAAGTTTAGTATAGTAGAATACGATTTCTACGAGAAAGAGCTGAGCGAGGCGGCAGACGAGCGTTACTTGTTTTCTTTGTTAGGAAATAAATCGAAAATGATATATGTTAGAAAATGAATCGAGGGTGTTTTTTTCATTGTACAATAGAAAATCAAGAATGTCATACATCATGTTCTTGTTTAAATGACTAAATAGTGATAAAAATATATAGATTTTAAGCATTTCGAAAAGATTTTTGTTTTTTGTATAATTGTTATACTCTACGATAATCTAATAATACAATTAAATCATAATTTTATAATTTTTCTCACAATCTATTGTTTTTATTCGATACATCATGGAGAATCATTGAAATATAGTATTTTATATACATAGTATTAAACTTTTCAATCTTTCTTCAATTTATTCAATCAAATACTATCTTATTGATCACTATCAGTATTTAGTTAAATATATTCAATATCATCAAAGACGACTAGCTAATATCATTTTTTATTTGTTAGTAACAAAAGATGAGCCATATCCTTTTCTTGAGCTTTAATCAGGTATTTATCATTTATTAAAAATATTATTGGTAACAAATACTATTCATTTATCAATTTTGTTTCATTATTTTCAATAATATTTTCACATAAAACATGTTCAAGTTGTTAATCTGACAAAAGACGAATTAAATTACATAATTGTTCAACTGATAGTAGATGACTAGTAATATCATTTGGTTGTTGTGTACATCGTATAATTAATGCTTCTATAGCTGGTCGAATAGATACTATTTTTGATGCTAAATCAGTATTCATATTTAACATTAACCTAGAAGAAATAAAAATATATTTTAATAAATATATAAATATAAATATATACCAATTATCTAGACAAATAAGATTTGATTCAACAACATCAACTTGATCAGATGCAAATAATAATAATTGAATTGGTGTTGACATTGACATTTGTTTGGCTGATACAGCTCGTGTTTTTATCTAAAAATAAAAACGAAATAAATTCTGATTTAGATATTCAAAAATTTCTCTTACTTTTTTGGTAAAAACAAAAAATGGTGATGAAAATATTGGAATTTCTCGTCCACAATTAACCGAATTCTTATGTATTAATGCTTCTTTACCTGCAGTTGTTAATAATTTTCATTTTCAAACATGAAAACAAACATTTAGATAAATTACAAGAAAATATCGATAAATAGCTGGTAATAAATAAGAACAATTTTGTATTGAAGTTACAACATTACCGTAATATCCTAGAAAATTACAAAATGAATTATAATACCAGATTTTTTTCAAATCATTTTGAAGTGTAAATAAAGTCATACTAATCGTACAACTTCCAAAAATAATTTCCGCTAAACATGAATTTGCAACAAACATCATTGGAATTGTATGGTAGGTTTTATCGAGAAAAATAATACACAAAAAAATGCTAGCAAGTAAAATAGCGAAGATACTACATGAAAGCATGATTAAATCAAAAGGAATAAACCATAATTCAATATTTATTACTGTGCTTAAGTTACTATCTATAACCATTGTTACAGTAGAGAAAATGTTTAAAAAATGAAATTAAAGATAGCAGTTGATGAAAAAAAATATTACATAATTTAAATCATTCATGTGTACTATTTTATATTATTATGGTTAAAAATTTTTTCTTGTGTAAGTGTTTTATACTTCACTCTTTAAAACATAATTAGATGCATAACGCGCATAATAAGTTTTTCATTTCAAAAGACGTAGTCACCAAATAAATCATGAGGAGATAGCTGAGATATTTTTTTCTAAATGAATAAAAGATATTAAGTTGAAAAGCTGTTTTGTTTGATTGTATACGATATATGTAATAGCGAAGTTAAAAATAACTTTCTTTTTGTAGATTATTTGAGAATGTACTTTTAATTCTGATAAAACATTCTATATTTTTTTTACTTCAACAAACTATATAAGCTTTTTTTTGTTCCTTTGTATAAAAATCAAGACAATATTTATACACAATCAAATGAAATACATTAGAATTCTTCTAACTAAAGCAACTTGAAAGTTTCGACGTTTTTGCTGATAAAGAAAATTCTTGTTTTTTTTTCTTATTGTTATTATAAAATGGTGATAGGGTGTGGATGTCAGTGCGGACAAATATGAGGCTCTTCCTCATCCATACTCACACCCTTGCTTTGGAAAGATTATGCAGATAAATCTTGAGATTTTCTTTGATCGTAGCTCTCAGTGATCATGCGTTGATTGGTATTTTTCGTACAAGTAACCCATTTACGTAGTATAAGATTAGAAGTTATCGTCTTTCTATCGTAATTCATGTTCGTTAATTTTGAATATATCTTTGCAAATACTCCTTGAGGTGAGTACGATTGATTAAGATCTTCTCCTTGATCATTTTCAGCAGTCACAGCGATGGCATTTTGTTTCTATTTGTTGACTTTTGATTCTAGAAAATGATGAATTAGATGAAAAGAAAATGAAATTGCAATCCTTGCAAACTAAAAAACTCTGATAATAAATCCATTAGATGAATATATTGTTTATAATTATACAATCATTGAGAATATTAAATAATAAAACTTTATAGTTTTCTTCTAAAAATTATATATTATTAATCGAATTTTGTTAGAAATAATCATTCTCCTTATAGAGATCAAATCAAGTTTTAGTCAAATCTTAAAAGAAAAACAAAAATTAAATTGTAGTAGTAGAAACGAATTTATGACACAAAATCTTATTAAGATCGTTAAAATCAAATATTTTTAAGATGAAAATGATAAAAGAAATTGATTATGATTAAAGATTTTTTCATTTGAAAATTAATTAAAAGAACATAATTATTTTATTTGAATAATTATTTATTTCTATCAAAAATAAGTCTAGATCTATATTTTTAGTTGATTTCTTCAGATAATTGAAATAATTGATAATAAACTTATAATACTTTTTGAAAATTGGAGAAAAAGTTTTTTATTAATGTCTCAATCAGAGAGGAAAAAATCAATGAAATTAAGAGTTTTTAATACAAAATTGTACTTTTTAGATTATCGTGATTGACTAAGACTGAACTTGTTTGAGATCAAGCCGATCTTCGACTTCTATCCATCTTGCTCTTCGTCTCTTTTCTCATAAACAAAAAATTTTCTTTTTTTTTGCTTTAGATGAATTTAACGAGATTTTAGTTGATACAAAAACCGTGTTGAAATCAAATTAAAAATAAACAAAAATTTCTTCATTTCATCGTTTGTCTTTATGGAAACTAAGAAAAGAATTTTACATAAATGAATAAATTAAGAACGTGGGCAAAGATGTTTATTGTTTCATTACATTGTTCTTTTATAAACTGTAATTTTTAGTAAATCCACAATAGTTTTATCATAAAAATCAATTAATGGATTCATAGAAATCTCATAATACAAATAATGAGGCCTTTAATTAGTTTTAATTTTAATTTTCACTTGAAAAGTAAGAAGAATTTTAATGAAAAAATTATGATATCCATCTTTTTAAAAAAATTGGACAAAATATTCAACAAGTTTGTTATATATGAATGAAAATGTGAGAGAAAGAATATTTAAATGACTATACTCACACTAAGTCAATGAATAGAATCGACATAAATACAAAACTAGAGTCTTTTACTATTTTTCATGATAAGTTTAGATGAAAAAGAGAAAACAGACTCATTTTCTCAACTCAAACAGAAGATTTCAATCTATAAAGAAAATCTAAAATGAAATAAACTTACTTGAACTAATTCAGTTTGTTGTTATCGTTGCTAGTTGCATTCGACCCATTGATGATGTATATATTAATTGAAATCTAAAATAATCAATGAAAAGATTAGAAATTTGTTTGTTTTTTCTTAAATGAATTGGATTTTATAGTTTATTTATATTTTTAGATAAAATAGCAAAAAAATAAAATCTTTTGTGAGTTTCTTTCAATAGAATGTTGAATAATCTTCACAATTGAGAATATCTGATATATAGATGATGTCTATGTTCTTATTAAATTTTTCATATGTTATATAACTAAAATTTAAATAAAAGTGTTTATTTGAATTGAAAATTTTTCAAATAAATATTTTTAATGAAGAAAATTTATAGTAAAAGTTTCAAACTCAATACATCGATTCATATTCGAATATTGACTTTTGTCATTGTTTATCTATAGTTTTCAAAACAATCTCGAAGAGTCTAGCATCGAATGTACTACAGAACTCACGATAATTTCAAATTAAAAAAAAAACATCTATGTACAAAAATTTTGCACACGAAATGGTCGTCCTGTGGTATTCTCAATGTCATTTCAAAAAACTTATAACTTATCTACATGAAACTATTTCAAAGAATTGAATTTCCAAACTTGCGCTGTGTTATAATTATTTCAATATAAATAAGAATTTTTTTTTCATCAAAAAAAAGATTCTTGTGCATATTCTGTAAAAGAATAATATTTGATATTTCCTGTCTTTTGTTCCAACTATACATTTGATTTGAAAAAGAACTATGATAAAACATTTCAAGTGAAGAAAAATACCAAACAAATAAAAATTTGTTAAATAATTAAAGAAAAATCCTTTCAGCATTTTCTTCTGTTTAACAAAATTCAATTCAATTCAAGTTATAAAATATTTTCTCCTCTTTTCTGGTGTAAAATTTGATAAAAGTCAATAAAAGATGAACTATTTAACATTTATTTATTCGAATTTTTTAGTCAAAATTATCAAGTTAAATTCAATTCTAAAGGAAAAACAACTAAAAAGATTTTTTCTGGTTCTTTTCTTATCAATACATTTCTTTTTTCGTCAAATTCTATTCAACTTTTTTCATTCATTTTCAACAATATAACTTTATTTTTTATTTAACAAAAAAATTTCTTTTCTTTTTTGTAAAATCAGAATTTCGTTCACAAAAGTATTTCAAATTTTTGAATTCGATAATTTAACCAATCAGCAACATAAAGATTTCCTTCGTCATCAAAAGATAAACCATGGGGACGATTCAATTGATTTGATTGATTTCCTTCACCGTTTCCACCAACAACAATTTCACCTTCTTCCTTCCCTTCACACCAACGCATTATTCGATGATTCGAATACTCTGCCACATAGATTTGACCAAAATCATCAACAATTACACCTTGAGGTGAAGATAATTGATTGAGATTTGCTCCTTTACCATTTCCTCCAGCCACAATTCTTCCTTCTTTTGCATCTTTTCTCCATTTTATCACACGATCATTGTTCCTATCTGATACATAAATAGATTGATCTTTATCAACAAAGATAAAAGTAGGACCATTGAGTTGATTGAGTTGATTTCCTCTGCCATTTCCACCTGCGACTACAATTCCTTTATTGTTATATTTTCCCATTTTCCATCGTCTGACTACATTCTTATTATGATCCGAAACATAAAGAAATCCATGTTTGTCCATTGCCAAGCCATGACAGTCAATATTCTTAATAACAATTTTTTGAGTTTGATTTAACCATTGAATCACTCGTCTGTTCCCTTGATCAGCAATGATAATCGCATGACTTTGTTGATCAACAATCACATCAGTTGGAAAATTCAATTGATCCATTCGATATCCTTGTTTATTTCCGCCTGCAATGATTTGTCCTTCTTTTGCATTGTGTTTCCATGTAACAATACGATGATTTCCAATATCAGCAATAAAAACATTTTTATTTTTATCAATGAAGATTCCTTTAGACCAAGTGAGTTGATATAATGCTTGTCCTATCCCATTTCCACCAGCTACAGTAATGGCATTTTGTTTCCATTTATTGACTTTTGATTCTAGAAAATGATGAAAAAAAGATTTTAACGAAAAGAAGAAGAAAATTTTCTTTTTTATCGAAGAGGAAACGAAAACTTTGGATTAGTTCTTAATATTCTATATATTATATAAAAAAGACAATCTGTTTGATATTATTATTTATTTTAATTGAAACTTTTAATATGAATATTTAGAAAAATATTTCTTATCAAATATATTTTAAATAGAATAAAATCTTTCTTAAATATTCTTTCATATCTCATTATTCATTTTCTTTACATACAAATAAATTTTATTTTCTTTATCATTATTTTTCTTTGTATTATAGTGGTTTAAAATAATTTGATAGAAAATGAGAATTATTCTTCTAGAAATTATATTTTAAAAGCTTACTTTTTGATGAAATAATTGGAATTGCATCAATAAAGGATTGTAAATCTTCTTTAATAGGAATCTTTAATGGATTATTTAGTTCTTCTGTAATTTCTATTAATTGATTTCTTAAATAATTTAGATCAATTTCATTAAATTCATTTTCTTGATGAATTTGTTTTATTTGTTCATTTAAATTTTTAAATTTCATTTCAATATCATTAATACATGTTTCTGAAGATTTAATGAGGATTTCTCTGTATTCTTGTGCTTTTTGGTGAATTATTTCAATTGATTCTATTTCCCATTGATTAATCTGATTTATTAAGGAATGATTATGTGGATTTCGTTTTTGTTCATTAATTCTTTGTTTAAATTCATTATATTCATTGGTGATTTGATGTAATTCACTAGTTAATACTTGACGATGTTCATTTAAATCCATTAAACAAAATTTTTTTGCACATCCTTCACAATTATATGTTATTTTTTCTTCATCACATTTAAAGCATAGTTTTTTGTTCTTTGCCATTCCCATGTTGTTGAATATAAATTTCTATAAGAAATGAATATATTCTTATCTGCTTTTATAAATGTTGTAGTCAAAATTAAAATTCAATCAATTTTCAAATTTGACTAGTCGAAATTGAAATTTCAATTTGGACTGAGAATATATTAGACAAAATTGAAATTTCAATTTCGACTAGTCAAATTGGAAATTTGACTGAATTTTAATTGTGACAAAATCTCACTAATAAAACTAATATAATCTATAAGATGGTTGGATAAAAGTAGGCAATCGATTTTATTTTCATCTCAGTGAAAATGTTCATTAATTTGTTTTCATTTTGGAAAATCTTTTCAAAATCAAACGAAATGAAATTGGAAATGATAGACTTT
>CAJNOI010000634.1:0-32870 GCA_905250115.1 Adineta steineri
TCTATTCACTTACTAATACAGATACAATTCCAACGCTACTGGCTATATTAAATGCAATTTCAAAACGTTTTTTCTAGAATTAAAAATAATGACACTTCTATTTTCTTGTTTTTTGTTAATATTTTAAATTTACTTTTGTTTCTTTTTTGATTATTTCAAGATCAACACGATCAGGTAAATATGAATGTAATAATGAACAAAATGCAATACCATCGATCCAAGAATTTGAAAAATTTGTTATTGATATTCCCTATAGATGAATCATATAATCTTTGTTTTTTTGAAAGGTATTACTTACATAATTCGCTAATTTTTCTACACACCATTTAAGTAGAGCATCACGTTTACAAACACTACCAGGCATTCGAGCAAAAACAGCTTCAACAATGGATTTCATTTCATCATATTGTTCACTTGAATAAAATAATAAGATAGAAAAATTTTCAAAAAAATATAAAATAATCAATATACTTCGTTATAGATCGAACCGATGTATCAGATCTTTGACTACTATTTAACAATGGAGAAATATTTTTTGTTGAAGATAATATTTTTGCATCATCAGTTGATGTATCAAATTGTCGATGATTATGATTTATTAGTATAGCATTTGTTTCTGTACGTGTACATGGTTGTGATACTGGTCGTTGACGAATAGGAGAATCATTATGAGTATTTAATATATTTATTGGATCTATAAGAAAAAAAGTTAGATAAATTTTTTTTTCGTGATGAAAATATTACTATTCCGAGAATTTGCTTCTAATGTTCGAATCATTTCTTTTATTTTTACATGCCCAAAATCTACAAATTCCAAATTAAATAAGCAATAAGAAAATATTTAATTTCTTTACCAGAATGTTCATTTGAATTTCGATTCGGTACTACTAATTGTATCTAAATAAATAATATAATTACATCTTTATTAATCATAATAACTATTTCTTCTAATCGATAAAACACCCGACTTTGTATAGACAGTTCGCTTATGAATTACGTGAGACAGATCGGATTACCCGCTTCTGACTAATTGACCTATTGAATTTCGATAACGTACAAATATGTCTAAGTGTAGTTATTGAACAACACGATCTCATAAAGATGTCCTCTAAAATTTACCTGTTTTCTATGAACAGCTTTATTAATTGCTCGTTCTTGTTCAATATGGTCTGTAACTCGTTTCAGATCATCATTAGCTTTATTTAAACGATCTTCAGCATCTAAATTAATTTAATATAAAAATAAATCTATACATTTTAAATCTTCATACCATATCGTAATTCACTTGCAACACGTACAGCAATTAACATATCAGCTAATGTTTCATCTTTTTCCATTGTTATTATTTCAAGTTGTTTTTTTGTTTCACTTAATTTTTTTTCTATATCTTCAATTTGTGTTGATAAATATGTATTTTTTTCTTTATAACAATTTATTTTTTCTTCATAATCATCTTCTTTATCATTTAATGCTTTTTCTAATTTACGATTTTCTTCAATTAATTCTCCACAACGGATGGATATTAATGCTTTATCTTTGATAACTTCTTCAATCTTGATTTCTAATTCATGTATATGATGTTTACATTGATGAATTTCTTTTTCATGTTTATCTTCGATTAAATGTTGATTTTGTTGTAAATTTTGATATTGTTTTTGAGAATATTTTAATGATTCATCTAATGTAGTCAATTTGGTTTCATATTCATATCGTTGTGAACGAATTTTTTCAAGTGAATTTTGTAATTCAAAATCAATTAATGTTTTTGATTTCATACATTCTTCATTCTTAAAAATAATAATAAGAGTGAAAAAAAGAACTAGAATATTTCATCATACTTTTTTTCTTTCAAAATCAATTTGTAATTTTAATTTTTGATTTTCTTGTTCAAGACGATCACAAAACTTTTTCATATTTGTTAATTCATTTGATAAATAATCGTTATCTTCAAATTTTTTATCTAATTTGATTTTTGAACATAAAACATGATCACGCATTTTGCCGGCATCACTTTCGTAATATTTTATTTGATCTTCTAATTTATATATGTGTTCATAAGTTTGTCGCTAAAAATATAAGTCAATATTTTTCTTTTTTCATACTTCAAAAAAATTTAATTATACTTGTTGATTTATTAATTTGTCTCGTTCTTCTTGAGATTCTTGTAATAGAGAAAGAAGTTTCTTTTCGTCGTTACTATGTTCTTGTTCTAAATATAAAAAAAGAGAAAAAAAAGCAATCGTTTGTCATAAAACTTTATTCGCATGGTATATGCGCATGTGTCTTCCTTGATGTATATATATATATATATTATATGAGTATGTTGTATTATTTACCATTTCTTATCATTTGCTCCAATTGTTCATACTTTTGCTTGAGATTACGTAATTCGTTCGTACGCTCATCGATGATACAGCACAATTGATCGCGGTCTTTTTTACCGTTTACCAATTGTTGTTCCTGCTGTTTGATTATTGCCTATATAATACATAGAAAAAGAAGAAAAGAAAAGAAAAAGAGACAAAGATTAACACCTGCAGTGTATACATAATGCGAGAAGAAAAAAAAGCACATATTATAGATATTCACCTGACAATCGGTGAGTTCACGTAGAAGAACATGAATTTTTTCATTTTTTAATAATGTATCATCATTTAATGTTTTCAATTGTTGAATATGATGATCATTTTGATGTAATAATGGTGTTTGAGTTTGAATTGAATTTGTCTGAATACGATGTTTAGGTATTTGATAATGTGTTGATGAAGAATTTTCATCAAAAAATAATTGTCGTGTTCGATTATTTGTTATTCCTATTGGACGTATCACCGAAGGATAGGATGAAGTAGATACTGGCGAAATATTATTACTAAATGTATTTTTTAATGGTTGTTGTTGTTTTACTTCAACTTCAATTTCACTTTTATGACGTATTTCAGATCGTGATATTGGTACTGATTGTGAAAAATTTGTTGATTTTATTGTTGAATTATTTGGTTCCGTATATGATGTAGTTGATGGTGAATTAGGAGCTAAATAAAAAGAAATTATTTATATTTAATTATAAACAATTAATGCGAATGCTTTCTTAGAAATTCACAAGTATCAACGTTTAATATGATGTCTTTTCTTTTTACCATTATCTCGTTGCTGTCGTTTAATTTGATGCCATGTTATAATAGATGAATATCTATCAGGTTTTATAGATTTTGATATACAATTTTGTAATGAACAATAATGAGGAAAAGACATTGACGTATTGTTTTACATTATAATATCATACTGGTCATATTTCTTACTATTAATTGACTTTTTTTCTTTAGAGTATACATTTTCCTATCATATATCGTCATCTCAATTGTTTCAGGGTCGATTATTGATTTTTTTCTCTTTATCATTACATTTAACTCTTCAACTCTCTTCTTCTTCTTTTTTCTTTTACTTATTCATAAGGATATAAATACAAATATAACATATCATAAGGTCAGAACAATTACAACACACTCTCTTTATACTCATATAAATTCAAATTTATATATATATATATAAGGTGTATAGTAAACCTTGATAGACAAGTACAATGGGCTGTATATAGTTTCCTATCAAAATATTTGTAGTTAACTTGGCTTGGTGTGAAAAGTTACCTTCAAGCTGTCTTTCATTGTAGCACATAGAGAACGAGAGAGAAAAGGAAAAATTACGATTTGTTTCGAATTACATGACTGATCGTTTTATAAGAAATATGATGATTAGGTAGATAATAAAACAAAATATTTGTACATTAAATTCTAATTGAAATCAATCTTTCAATATCCATTTACTTAACTAATTAAAAACTTTTACTAGTGAACCTATATTCGACCTTATAATATGATATGTAAATGTTCATTTATCACTTCAGTTTGACAGAACGCTCTAATGAACTATACAAGGATTTCTATCGATAATGATGATGCAATCAAACTATAATATGTCTATATGAAGAAAATCATATATAACAATTTACTCACTAGTTGAATCGATTAAATATGAAATTAAGAATTGATAAGACAAAGGTGCTACCTTTTTATTTTTATGTACATACTATAGTAGGTAATCATCATTTAACTTAGTAAATCTATAAAAATGATAACGAAGAACTCAAGAAAAAAGAAGATTTTACTATTCATAATTAACTGACATATTTAATCTTTTTAAAATGTCATGTTTATACATTCAATACGACAGAATGAAGAAATTCAGTGCAAATGCTATATATTAAATTAGACTTTTAAATGATATTACATAAGCTAGAGAAATAAATGAAGTCTATAATAGTGTGAAAAAAAAATGAAATTATTTTTTTTTTGTTTTTCTTAAAATCATTCATTGTGTACTTCATTCATAAAATAGAAACCTTAACAATTCTTTCCATCAATTAACTAGATGAATATTTTTGTCTAAGAAAGCTTTTCACTTTATTTTGATTACGATGGTGATATGAAAAAAACAAATAATGTCAAATTTATATGTCATAGAAATTCAGTTTATTTTAAACAAATGTTATATCCCTTATCTCTCTTTTTTTCTCATTCATCATCGGATTTGAATTGAACAAATAGACAGGTGTATCTCTATGCTCTATTATATCATACATCTATACAATAGACTAATCACAAGTAGGAATGTTTCCATATGAAAAGATATAGTAATTGATAAGAAGTATAGATCTGAATAATATCAAAAGTTCATTTAACATCGATAAGTCATATATATACGATTTTAAATAAGTTAAATGTTTTGCTATTCATTCAAGTCAATTTTTTTTATAGTTTAGTCTTTTTGATTTCATTCAGAAGCTTTATAATCTAATTGACTATTATCGATAGAATACAAAGTAATACCCACTTGAAGAAAAGTATAAAATTGTTATAATAACAATCAATCTGAACTAATTATAATCGAGACAGAAGAAAAAAAGAAATTTTACTTGAGGGTAAAAAGGTCAGTCTTACTATTGTTAAATTGAGTATATGCACAAACAGGTAGTTTGTTTTTATTGAATGAACATTATCAGTCAAATATTCGATGTCTATCGACATACATATATTTTATATGAACGTGATGGTTAAAGTAGTGATAAATCTCATTAAATTAATGTTTACTTTGTAAAATAGTGCGACATATATACATTTTCTAAATGTTAACGAGTATGGAGGTTGGCTATTTCATGACAAAACAAGAAGAAAAAGAAAAAAGAGAACTTGTCATCATATAAGTACCATAAATGTAATAGAAACAATGATGAAATTAAAAAGAAAGTTTCTTTTGTTATATTTTTACCTCTATTAATAACAACAGTTTGTAATGGTGGTGGTGGAGATGTTGGCGGATTTTGTTTTCGAAATCGTCGAAAAAGTCGCATTTTTTTCAAATTTAATTATTGAAATGAAACAATACGATTGTCCTTATTGATACCAATAGGAAAGAAAGAGATATATTGTTGATCAGCTTTTAGTTCGACGGATGGATATATATGTTTTGTATGTTTGTACGCATGTTTTGATGACGAGTGCAATGAAGAAAGAATGGAGAAGAAGAGAGAAATGTAATACGTACATCGATATACAGACGAAAAAAAAGAAGCAGAAGAAGAAGAAAAGAGAAATGAAACAGAGGTGAGGTAGAAACATGTCTCTCTTTTTCGACTATTTGTGTGAGACATAATATGCGTCAAACAAGGTCAGTTCAGACAACGATCCTTGTCCACACGTGTCCCCGATGATATAACGCTTGACTGATTGTCAACGTCCTCGATAAAGGACTACCTAATGTATTATCATGTTATATAAAAAACGTCTAATATATCGATTTATCATGTTTAAAAATCGATTCTTAATTCGTTTCATATTGAAGTATATATACTTCAAATATATCAACATGTACAATTACTAATAGTTTATTTTTCGATTACATAGATATCAATACGTCTATTCTATAATCTATTCACTAATCTACTTTTCTATTATAGAAAGTCAATGAAAACTTGCAAAAAAAATCCTTACCTATTTGTTGTTGTGCATAAAATTCTAATTCTTGAATATTTTTTTTAAGAAAATCATTTTCTAAAAGCATATCTTCAAGTTTTTCATTTAACATTATTTGTATTTGCATTGCTTGTTCAATTGATTCATTTGATGATTGTATCATAGTTTTACGTTTATTCTCAATATATTCTTTCATTTCTTCAAGTTCATTAGTTTTTATTTGTAAATCATATTTCAATTGATCAATATTTTGTTGAAGTGTATACGAATTCGAATATTCATCCGATTGTTGTGAACGTTTTGTACGAAAAAGACTAAATCGACGACGTAATACAGATGTTGGACTAAATGTTGTTTGTATAGGTTTTGTTTGAAAATCAATTAATGATGTTTGAGATTTTTTAACTTTACATTTTTTATTATCTTCTTTTTCTTGACATTCAATTTTACGTTCATTATTATTCGATATTGTATCTGAACTTTTACTACGAAATTTTGTTGATCGAACTGGAGCCACTACTTGATAATAATGATGATAAGATAATGATTTATTCATTGTAAATTAATATTAATTGAAAAAAAATGATAATAATCTACAATAAATAAATTCTTAGAGAATTATTTCAAAAAAAAAAGATAAAGATCATTTTGAATAAATACTATTTTTATAATAATACATGCCTTTAAACAATATCTGTCAGAAATCTTAATTATTTTAAATACTACCTTTTTCTTCTTGTTCTAAAATTAGATTAACCTATATATTCGATATGGATGACACAACATTGAATATTTCGTGTATGTATATACATACAAAGAGTCAAACTATTATCGGATTGATCATTTCGTTAAAAATGTCCATAGAACATCTATCATATGAATCTTATCTTGTCCATGAAACTTGCGAATATATATAAAGCGCGTAAAAGATGACACTTCGCTAGCAAACAAACTGATCTCTTACATACAGGATATGTCATTTATTAATAAGCAAAAAAGATGTAATACATATATACCTACACATTCTACTTCATTTAAACAAGATAATATCATTTTATGAATAATGCTTACGTGTACATATATATATATAGATATACATGTATTTATACAATTAGATATACTCTGATCTTTATTCTCATATGAGTATGTTAAAACAAAATGTTCTCATCGTAATTATAGTCAACAATAAATAATGATAGAAAAAGTGGTAAAATTCTATGAAGCGTATAATAACCATACTTAGTAATTAGCTTTGAGTACAACTATAGAAGGCAAAGAAAAGAACATGAATATATGACTAACTTTTAAAAAATAACTGTAACTAATTATATTTTGTCGAAAGATGTCGAACGATATTATTTAGATCTATATAAAAAGAAGAAAAAAAGTTCATTATTTAAATATTTCTATTATGATACACATAAGATATTATCTTACTAAAACTAAGAAAATGAAGATGATGATTAACACGTTGACTGTCCGGTGTATCATATGTGATGCACGATACTTTGGACTGAGACGTCCCGTGCATCACATATGATGCACGCGCTGCATATGATATTTAAACTATTGAAATTTATCGGCATGATGTAAGCAGTACTCACGGGAGCAGGGGGGGGGGCTAGGGGGCAGGGGAGGGTGTACTCCCCCCCCACACCCCGCCGGTAATTCGAATTTTTTTTCAACGACGGAAGCTGATTTGGAAAAAATTTTGTGTTTTTTCTAGCAAGTTTTTCTCTATAGTATTATTCTAAGAGAGACAATTGAATCATATGTGTTGCATGGAAAAAAGCATCAAAGATATATTTAAAACTTATTTTTGTGGTATATGAACATAATACACTTCAAAAATAATATATTTTAAAAGTACGAAAAAAGTAAAAAATGGACGTAGAACAAGTACTCATTTTTTTGTATGGGGACAGTCAACGTGTTAACATTGACTTATATAGTAGTATTTCTATCGTATAAAAATCATAAGTTATTACTATTGTTGACAGCAAATGACAAATTGAATATGACCTCAACCCGGAAGACTATACAAGTATACATTTTTCAACACTAAAAGATAAAAGAAAAAATCAAACATCTACACTAATATTAATATACCATTTCGTTCTCCTGAGAAAAGAACACACAAAAATCTATTCATAAAAAGATTAATTGAAACGTACAAACTCTTTACTAAAGAATCATTAGTTACCTTCATCAAAATCTCCAAGGTCATTATTTTCAATGTCAATGATTGTTCTAAAAAAAAAGAAAGTAAGTAAGGAATAAGTCAACACTAAGAGAACCTATTGTCACTATTATGTACTCTGTTTATTCTCCTACACTTCACATCGAATAGACAGAAAAAAAGATTATTGAACTATAAAAGAAATATTAGTAGAAAATAAACGAATGTTCATATAGAAACAACTGCTACCATTTCTTATTCATTTGTCAAATGATCATGTAATGTATAATATGAAAAGAAATAGAAACTAGTATGATTAATGACAAGAGAAGATAAACGATGATCAACTGTTCATTTATCCCCTTCTATATTAAATCAATGATTTTTCTAGTTAAATATTATTTTAAACAGAAATAAAAGTTAATAATATGTACACATAATATAAAGACCTACAAATTTTCTTTTCTATTAAATATCTTATAATTACAAGAATAATTAATGATTATATTTATAGCTTACCTCATTATAATCAATATGAATTATTTTTAAATATATATATATATATGCTAGTTTTAGATTACACTACAAAATTTTACTGTAAATGACTAAAGTAATGTACTTTTGTCTGATTTATTCTGTGACATTGGAATAGGTAAGAAAGCAATCGACTTTTCGTCTATGAAAGACGCCGTTTTGATTGAAACATTATTTTTTTATGCGTCGCCTATTAACGCATCTATAGAATAGTCGATTTATTTTGTTCACACTCGAATGTAATTTACCTTGAAGTCGATAACTTCAAACTTGAAAATATTATTTTGATAAATAAAACAATAACTCAATACGTCTAGTGTAAACAAAGATGTTTTTTTTTGCCTTTCTTATCAATGATAAGAACCATTCACAATGTCTTGATAATGATCAATGTAACATATATATTCGATTCTTTTCTATCATAAAGGACAAGGTTAACGACAGGTACATAAGGGTTATTGTACTATTAATCTGATTGATAAATTCTAAATTGATCAATGTCGAACTATATTAGAAAGTATAGCTGATATATCTATTTAAAGTTTTTTTTACTTCTATTAAATAACTAGATGCATACTTTGGACGAATAATCTTGAGTCAATATTTGTTTGACGAGACGTATGGAAATATTTTTCGTTGAATTACATAGAGAAAAAGCCTTGAGTATTTTTTACTATTAGCTGTTATATATTAAGAATATTTTACGACAGCTGCAGTGCTGCTGTTCTATAAAAGGCACAAACCACTCTCTTTACTGAATTTTCTTACTCGACGAACAGCATTAGTTATTTAAGTCTCTTGTTTGGAGCACATGTAATCGTTGATAATATTTATCTCAACGTCTTGCAAGTTTACTACAAAAAAAAGTGAAGCATATTCTCGCTATCTATCAATGCGAAACTAGAAGTTTTAATCGTTTTCTATTCATTCACTGAGAACAATTTCTGAATCTCACACAACTGTTCGTTATTCTCTTTCTATACGTTACTTTTGGATGTTTTCAAAATGTTGTATTTATCAGCATGGAAATCTAGTAGAAATCTTCATCATTTCAAGCGATGACATTATCAGATCACAACAACTACCTCTCTTGTATAAATCAATATCTACCACAGTCAATTTCCATAACTATCAATCATTAGGACTCCTATTCACCTTTATATTTGCTTGTTTTTCTATTAAATTACAGTCAAGATTGAAATAACATACACATAAACATATTTTGGTAGAAACGTAATGAATTTATTTGACAATACTTTCACGCTATATTAATAGCCATTCTTAGTATAAAAAAAACCATTAAAAAAAATGAAAATCAAACATGTTATTCACTTGATATCAAAGCACACGGTTTTTAAAATGGAAGAAGAAGAAAGAACAGCTTATAAAAATTTATTTTCACACCCTAAAACAAACAGAATAGTTTTAACTTGTTGTAGTTGCTGCTTGTGTTGTTGGTTTATTTTTAGCAGCATCTGGATCACGAATAAGTGCAAGAATTTTATCTAATTTTGCATTTTCAGCTTCTGGACCTTCAGGTACCTCTTGACCTTTCTTAACTTTTGGTTTTTTACGTAGATTGGGTGAAAGTTTCAATGTTGTTATATTTCCTCGATCATCACCAGCGAGTACAATTGGAAATTGTTGATTAAATGTAATATGTGTTAATTTTGTACGTTTTTTTTGTACAACTATTTGTTCTGTAAGCGGCTCATATTTATTGACATTTAAATCAAATACAAAAACTTTTCCATCAGCTGTACATGCTGCGAATACAGTTGAAGAATAAGGTGCCCAATTAACATCACCTACAGCACTACCAAGATCATAAACAAATAATGGATCTCTGAATAATAATAAAAACAAAAGAATTAAAATAGGGAAAAATAATTTCGTAATTATTTCTATTACTTGTAATTAATATCCCAAATTTTAACAGTCCAATCAGCTGAACAACTAGCAAATATTTTCGGATGATATGTATTCCAACGTACAGCATAAACAGCCATATGATGAGCATCGAATGTATCCAAAAATTGATTATTATATGATTTTGAACATTTATGAATTTTACCTTCTTCAGTACCGACGATAAATAAATAATCTTGTTGTTTATTAAAATCAAAACATGTTCCACATCCTTTTTGAAGAAAAAAAATTAAATTAGAATATTTAATTAATTCACTATTTAAAATATCTACCAAGTGTAGTTAATGGAACACCTTCATCTGTTTCAGTTGTTGGTTTATCTAATTTTAATTGAACAATATCTGTATACATAAGATCACTCTAAATAAAATTCAAATATTTTTTTGTGATATATATTTATATATATATCAATTACTTTAACTAATGTCCAACAGACAACTCGACCATCGGATGAAACCGAATAAAAATTTAGATTACTATCTAAATCATCTTTTTGCCATCGTACTTGCCAAACAGGATCCGTATGTTTACCACTACGAGCTGTACTTTGATATTTTGGTCGTTTATTTTCATCAGCAATATTATAGACAGCTACTGAACCATCATAAAAACCTGCAAAATAAAAATTTTAATCACAATACAATATGATTATAAAAATAATAAAAGTGAATTTTTTTGCTTTTATAAATAATGAATATGTCTAGATATATAGAAGTTATTGAATTTGATTTGATTGAATAGAAAATGAAGGGTTTTTTTATTTATCAAAACACTTCAAGGTTTTTTTTCGAAATCTATGAAGTTTATATTTATATAGATATACATTAGGTTTGATGATGACTATATATAGACTGCATGTCTTATAATAACAAAGAAAAAAGAACTTGCTATTCTTTAGAAGTTTACAATTACATTAAGGTATAGCTAAAAAGACACGACCTTTACACTGAAAGATTTTCCTTATATAATTACGTGAATTGCATATGTATACTAGCTATCTTCTAGTATCGGGTTTTGGGTACAACGTGTATCTTCAGTATGCTACTATACGCATTAGAGACATGGGCCCTAAACGAAGCCGACGATAAGAAACGATTAGCATTTGAAATGAAATTTTACCGACGAATTTTAAAAATTGATTGGCAAGACAGGATATCGAAAGAAAAGAAAACTTAGACTATTTGGCCACACTTTCAGAATGGAGGATAACAAGTTAATTAAACACATAGTATTTACAAAAATCTCGACGAGGATATCCATGAGGGAATGGTGTCAACGTAGTAAACAAGACCAGCGGGCATGAACGAATCTGATTCTGTAAATGGTTGACCACAACCGACGCTAAGCCTATGGGCCACGATGGTGATCCTTAGTTTTGTAACCTTATAAATGTTATGATTTTTACTTCCAAAAGTGCTCTATATTATGTTGAAATAATAATACTCATAAATTCTTCTGTATTCAATGAGAGACTTACCACAACAAAGAAGATTTGGATGTTTTGGATGAAAATCCAAGCTCATAACTCCACTATCAGTTGGAAAGATATTTTCCGGAAAACTTGGATTTTTTAATGAATAAATTAAAAACATTCCACGTGATTGTTTAAGAAAATCATCTATAAAAAATAAAGAAAACGATTTTAATTAAATAAAAAACAATTAATACAATTGAAATATACATGAACCAAATGAAGCAGCAAATAAATCTGGATATTGTGTATTCCATGCTAGATTGGTACATGAAAGTTTTTTTACCATATCATATTGAAAAACCCATAAGGGTAAAAGACTTCCTTGTTGTTCACGATATTCATCAGCAGCATCTTCCCAATATTTAAAATCTAGATTAATAATAAATTGTATATATATATATGATTAATTCGAATAAATCAATACCTTGAGCAATATCATCAAATGTATTGAGATTAATCATTCGTTCAAGTATTTTCAATGATATATTTGCTGTTTTTGATCGAACAAATTTAGCAAATTCATCACCAGCCTGGAGAGAGGAAGTTTGATTTTTTTTCTCTGAAGGATAATTTATTTCTTAGTTATCTTACTTGTTGATCCGAAGGAACAAATTTTTTCTTTCGATCATCATCTTTTTTGAGTGTATGTTTTTTCGATTCTTTTTCTTTTAATTTTTGCTAAATTGTAATAGAAATAAATGTATCTTTTTTTCACATAAATTCAATTTACTTGTTGTTCAAAATCTTCGTTATATGCATCAAAGATTGACCATTGAGATACATTATCAGTAAAAGCAGCACGTGGAGTTTGTTCAACAAATGTTTCACGATTCTAAATAAAATATTGAAGTTCATCAATCAAAAGATATAAGTCAAAAAATCATACACGACATGGATTATTATATGTTTGAGATGCACGTTCACTGAAATTAAATTGATTCGTAAGTTTTTTTCCTTTACCACCAGCACCAGCCGTTTTTTTAGGTTTATCTTCGTCTTCATCTTCACCTTCTTTTGTTGCTGTTTCCTAAATAGAATATAAAAATCAGTTGAGACTTATTTCTTTTTCTATGTCATTTACCGCGTCTGTACCAACTGATGCTGTTGCTACTTCTACTCCTTCAGCTGTATAATCAAAGAAAATATTAATTATTTCTTTTTAGAATTCTACTTCCTTACCTGGAGCATCCACAGTTACTTGTCGTTTTGCATCGTCAGAATCTTTATGAATAAGATTACTATCTATTTGATAATGAACAGCTAATTGATCAACATGTGGAATAGGTTTATATATTCGATCCTAAATTATTCGTTTTAAAAAAGTTTAATTCATGATTTAAATTTAATTTACTTTATAACTGTATCGAATTATATTTTCAGCTGCTTGAGGATTACGTGCGGTTAAAATTCGTGTATGTTCCTCGTTCAATTCCTAATGACGGATAGAATTATAAGAAAAATTGGTTTAGAAATTTTAAAAACAATATACCGCATCAGTTAGTTTCAATTGATCTTCTGAACGACCGAGTATATTAGACTAATGAACAAAAAACAATGAAAATTTCAGATAAAATGATTTGCAAAAGTTGGTTACATCATCAATGAAATTTGCCGGCATATTTCCACCTTCTTGATCATCATATCCTGTTAAAGAGCCACGATGAGCTTGACTGAGTCGTCGTTGAAGATTGACTCCAACTGGAACTGGTTGGGCCTTAAATAAAAACAAAGAAAGATTTGAGTATAGGAGAAATTACATATAACATATACGTACATTTTTTTTGTCGGCACCTGCTCGTGCTTTCATGGTTGCTAAAAAGAATTAAGTGTGAATGAAAAGTTTGTTTCATCTCTCCCATTCACCTTGACACTGCATTAAACATTACATAGCAACGGATGGATTAAATACTTAACATAGATGTCAGTTCATTTTTAATGTTGAAATTATAGTAATATATTATTCGATTAAAACTTTAAAAAAAATCCAATCCACATAATCGATACCGAGAATTTCATTAATTAACGGATTATAAATCAATTAGAAGGAGCCAAAAACTTCGACTATTGTTAACTTTCGAAAAGTAAAGTGTTTGATTTACAATGCTTTATACTTTAGTAAAAAGGTTGATGGATATATGCAGTATTATAGATGAAAATCGAGAAGATGAATGTACTATACTTATTTCGCAGTTAGTATCCATCTGCATCTTCAGCTTCGAAACTTAATTAGATAAAATCTTACCAACTGTAATAATCTTTTCGTAATCTAATCGCAGATAATGCATGAGAAATGAGTTTCTAGAATACCATGAAGTAACACTAACTATGTAAAATAATAGATGATAATCAGTTACTCATCGATTAAATATATGAGCTTCTATATACATTCATATATTTCCCTGCAAGTTCAATTGGTAAGAATTAATGTCTAAAAAGTCAAATCAATTTTAATTATTAAGTCATACATGAATACAAAACTTCCTATAAAGAATTTACACATACGCGGCGTCGTTTATATTAAGAATCTGATTGAATATACATAACTAATTACAATTCTTGAGAAATCTTCCAAGCCGACTAGAGTTTTCATCAGTTTCACTTCAACCGTATAACCACAAAATAAAACAATTATTTTTCCAATTCTTATGTATTTACTGAAATAAAACGGTTTATTTAAAACAAATTTTATAAAAAATTTCTTATTTAATGATACTAAATATCATAAACGTATTTATTAGATAAAATACAATCAGTTAAGTTCTCTCTTCATTAATTGAATTCTAATTATATTATTATTATTACGAAAAGGAAAAGAAATAGTTTCATCGATTGAAGTATTTTGCTCCAACTTGATTCGATGCATAATTATTATGAGTTTCAAATTCATTTTCAAACATTGTAATTTTTTTTGTTGTTCCATCTATTTCACAAACAATCCAAAAATTTGCATTAGGATTATTAACAACAGGTATTTGAACAATTTGATATGGTGTTGTCGAAGTTGACGCCATATGACCATTATTAAAAGTAACTGTTGCATTTGATTTTGTTAATAATCCATCACGTGAATAACGATGAACAACATAAAGATATTTTAAACCAGGCTCAAGTGTTAATTTAACTGTTTCAGGTCCATAACCACCTGTGACATCATAATCAAGTGAAATATTTCCTTGTACTTTAGAATCATAAAAAACATGTCTTCCATCAGATGAAAATAAATGTGAATCAAGATCACGTGGTACTTTATCCCATTTAAGAACAATTTCAAGTTGATCACTATCTAATTTTCGACAAATAAATTGTGTATTGGAATCTGAACCACGATTTTCATAAACAATCATACGAAATACTGATGGTTTATGTTTTGTATCTTTTGTATCGATTTCAACTTCATAACAATTTTTTTGTAATGTTGTTGGCATAATAACTGTACCTGTTGAATCTGTTATACCAGTAAAAACAATATTACCTTCTAATTTTAATTTAACTGTTGCACCAACAAGTACATTATTAACTGAATCTCTTAAAACAAATTTTTTTGGCATACATATTTCATTTTCTGGTACAACATTAACTACAGTTTGTACGAGGACATTTTCTGAACCTTGATCATATATTGTTACAGTGTAATTACCATAATTTTGAAAATTATATTTATCTTCAATAACTGGTTTTATAGCAATACCATCAATATTTGGATGAATAACAGCTGGAAATAAAACATTATTTGAACCTTGTGGACCATCAATTGATGTTGGAACAGATGTTGTTGTTGTTGGTACATTAAGTGTTATTGGTATTGTTAAAACAGATGGTGCTACAGAATCAATTGTTGGAACAGACGATGATGGTGAATTAGATGATGCTAAAGGTATTTTTGATACATTTGATGGTAAATCAAGTAATTGATTTTTAACAACTGAAGATAATTTATTAAATGTATCCATAGGTTGTGATGATTTTGTATGCGTTGCCATTTTTGTTACTAATGATTCGATTTGTCTCGACTAAAAGAAACCTCAAAAAATATTATAGGAAGAAAATTTAATTTTAATTAATAAACCTGTGTGGTCACGGTTGAAATAAGTGAACTAATATGTTCTGCTTGTTGTTGAATTGTAAGTAAAAGTTTCATGTGCATGTCTGAATCTTGTTGTGGCATAATATCAACTGCACTATGTGGTCTTTGTGGCATAATATCAATGGCACTACGTGGTCTTTGTGGCCTATCCTGCCCCTTACTAAATTAAAAATAATAAAAAAAAATTTTTTTTCTAATTCTGTTATAGTTACTTTCGTAATAATCTTAATGCTTTACGAAGTTTTAATTGATGACCTATTGATGGAATTAATTGATGAACTATTTCATCATCTAAACCATCTATTTCATCGATTAATATACCACCATCAATATTATTTCTTCGAAAAACTTCAACATATGGTTGTAATGATATATCACATAACCATTTAGCTACTTCTTCAACAGTCCAATTTGATGCAGCATCACGCATTGATTGTGATGAACGTAAATATTTAGTATCAAACGAAGATGATACTGATGAAATTTCACTATATACCGAAACATTATCATCATCTCGATAATGTCTAATATAGAAACATAAAATTTAACATATCTGAAGTTTATTTTTTATTTACCGATAACAATAGACAGCATAATTTTCATCATCTTTTACTTTAGCATTCACTGAATTTAACTGTATACTACATGTTTTACAACGAAAACATATTTTATGCCATGTCTGTTATGAAATAAAAAGAGAAATATATCGTGTAATAATACTCTCTATCATTCAAGGAAAAATAAAAAAGATATGGAATGATTAATTTGAATACCTGTTGCATGATCAATATTATATATATTTATCTTTGAACTTACTTTACGAGAATAATGTATTTTATCTGCTATGCTGACAACAGTAGTCGAGCAAGCTGGACATACCATATTAGTTGATGTTGTAAGCATTTTTTATTTTAATAAAAATACGAAATTACCAATATGGTTCTTCGTTTTTCTAATCAATTATATTTAAGTGAATGAATAAATAAAACAAAAACTGAAAAGGCTTTTCTTTTCTATTCTATATTCTATAAAAAAAAATGAATTAAAAAAAAATTTAATAATCTTGACTTTTTTTGCGACTTCATACAATAGAAAAAAGAAAGAATGAAAGAAAAATTAAAATAATTTTATCGTTTTTTTCTCTGATTGAGACATAAAAACATATTTGTTTATATTATCAAACTATTGATTAAGATAACAAATTAAAATCATTTCTTTTTATTCCGTGGTCAATCAAATCTTTTCATCTTCATATATATTTATTTTTATTTGAATTTGGTATATTTTTTGTATAAACAGTCTACAAAAGTAACCACAGACTTTTTAAGAACAATAATAATAATATTGTGAAGGTGGTATAAACAAGGCATCGAAGAATTTTAAAAAAAAAGATATGAAATGTTTAACCCTTTATAGCCGGGTGTTACCAAGAGGTAAAAATTTTGCCGTAGGGGGGTACGGTATTTTTTAAAAAGTCGGCCGTGAAAAATTGATCCTTATAACTAAACAACAAAGAATATATAGAAAGATAACTTTTTGCTTGTTGTCTTCTGGTAGCCGGCCGTAAAGGGTTAAATGAAACTATTGAATTTCGATGTATTGATAAAAGAAATATCAGTAATTATATTAGATATTAATTTTTGTACTTATTAATGGAGAATAACTGATTATTTTTTTAATGCGGAGAAAAATATTTATTATAAATATAGTAGATAATTTAATCATAATTTTTTTATTATTTTAACCTTCAAAATAACTTCAATAACAATATTTCTAATGAGTAAATTACGCCTCTCATTACTTTATGGATATGTTCAAGGACATGAGACATAACAAACAAACAAATCATGATGCAAACAAATACATTTTTATCATATAAAAACCCGATAAAATATGATTTATAGGTACTTTTAATTTATTCTACAAAATTATATTTGATTTAGTAATAACATTTCGTGAACAAACAAAAAATGCATTATATACAATAATGAATTCGATTTCGAGTGCCTATTACTTTTTCATTCAACCTTATATAATAGTCTTGTCATTATTCGACGGTTTCGCTCAGTATATCAAAGTATATGCACTTTATTTCGTCTTGTTCTGTAATAAAGTTATACATCGAGTATAACCGACTTTTGTTTTTTTTCTCTACCGAGTCACACGAGAAATCATATATTTAGTCAAAGTTATCAAGTATGTATGTATGGATCTTGTATTTTGATGAAAACGAATGATAATTATTCACACGTAAAAAGGTAAAATAACATGTAATTTTCTTTTTATTAATAGACTTAAAAATAACTAATATTAATAATGGCTGATTCTTCTCCTGAAGAAAATGATATCGAAGTTGACAATAAATATGCAGTAGATAATCAATCATTTACAGCTGATGATGATGATAATAAACAAACTAAAACTCATTTAAATGATATTGATAATATAAGTGTTACTTTTCGTAAAGATAGTTTAACAGTTGATATCGATCAACGACATAATTCAAGTTATCCATTAGATAAAAATGAAGGTGAACAATCACCTTATGAAGAAGTTGCAGCAAATGTTTCAAATAAAGATGATCCATCAATGGCAGTTTTAACATTTCGTTCATGGTTTCTTGGATTAGCATTTACTGGTCTTCTTTCATTTATTAATCAATTTTTTTGGTATAGAACATCACCATTAGTTATTGGTGTACTTGTTGCTCAATTACTATCACATCTTATTGGCAAAACTCTGGCAAAAATTTTACCAACAAAAAAATTTAAAATTTTTCGATGGTATTTTACTTTTAATCCAGGTCCATTTACTGTTAAAGAACATTGTATTATTACAACAATGGCTAGTACTGGAGTTGTAAGTTATAGTTTAGTGATAAAATTTCATATAATAATATTTTTCTTCTAATAAAATAGGGTACGGCTTATGCTATTGATGTACTTACTATTCAACGATTATTTTATAAACGAACAATGCATCCTGGTATGGCTATTATATTCGTTATTACATCACAGATTTTAGGATATGGTATGGCTGGTATTATGAGAAAATTTCTCGTTTGGCCAGCAGCTATGATTTGGCCATCTAATCTTGTTAATTGTGCTTTATTTCGAACATTACATAATGATAAAGAAGATCCTAGCACCGATGACAAACCTCGATGGACAATGACACGTTTGCGGTTTTTTGCCATAGCATTTATTTGTCAATTTATTTATTATTGGTTTCCTGGTTATATATTTCCAGTTCTATCTCTTTTCTCTTGGATATGTATGATTAAACCAAATAATGTTGTTCTCTCACAATTAACAGGTATTAATGGGCTAGGAATTGGTTCAATTGAATTAGATTGGAATGCATGGGTATCATTTCTTGGTTCACCAATTGTTGTACCATATTGGTAGAGAACAAATAAATTCAAAATTTTATCTTTCGTATATTATTTAATTCTAGGGCTCAAGTAAATATTCTCTTTGGTTTTGTTTTCTTAGCATGGTTAATAGCACCTGCTACATATTATTCAAATCTATGGGATGCAAAAATGTTACCAATGGTTAGTACTCGAGTATTTACTAGAGATGGATATTATTACAATGTTACTGCTATACTTAATTCAAGACTTCGTTTAAATGAAACTGCATATAACGACTATGGTTTGTTAATTTTTCTTTTATTAACGAATTAATTCGAGAGAAAAAAAACCGAATTATCTAAATAGGTCCAATTCGTATGACACCAATTTTTGCATTTTCTTATGCCATATCATTTGCTGCAATTACTGCTGTTATTGTTCATACGATATTATATCAAGGTAAATCAATTATAAAACAATTTCGATCATCTCTAAAAGATGATACTGGAGATATTCATGCGAAATTAATGTCACATTATAAAGAAGCACCAGCATGGTGGTATGTTATTATTCGAAAAAATTTATTTATAAAAATAAATGATCAATTGAATATTTAGGTATTATATATTATTCACTTTGGCATTTGGTTTAGCAGCTATTGTTTGTCATTTTGGTGATTTAATGCCATGGTATTTTCTTTTTGGTAAATTAAAATATTTTAAAAAATATAAATTATATTCTAGAATTTTTTCTTAATAGTTGCTGTCGCAATATCATTTATTTTTCTTTTACCGACGGGTATTGTTGCAGCTGTAACAAATCAATCAATTGGTAAGAAACATATATATATATATTGTTTCTATTGAATTCAATTTTTCTTTGTAGGACTTAATGTTATTACTGAATTCGTAGCTAGTGTAGCTATACCTGGTAATCCATTAGCTAATGTTACATTTAAGACATATGGATATATCAGTCAAAATCAAGCTTTATTACTTATATCTGATTTAAAATTAGGTCATTATATGAAAGTAATAGATTTAAATAAATTTATTTTTGCTAAAAAAATTTTGTTTTTTGAAGATTCCACCTCGTGCAATGTTTATTACACAATTAGCTGGTACAATTACTGCTGGAGTAATCAATTATGTAACGGCTAATTATCTATTATCGAGTATTCCAAATATATGTACTCAAAAGAATCCACGTTGGACATGTCCAAATGCAAATACATTTTATAGTGCATCGATTATATGGGGAGCTATTGGTTAATAAAATCTATTGTACAATAGAAATAAAATAATTTATATGTTTTTTTTGTCTTAGGTCCAGTGAAAATGTTTGGACCAGGATCAACATATTCTTCACTTCTTTATGGCTTTCTTATTGGTGCTATTATACCGATACCACCATGGTTACTTATGAAAAAATATCCTAATGTTAAGTGGCTTAAATATATTCATTTTCCTATAATGTTATCAGCTACAGGTATGATGCCACCAGCACCACCAGGAAATTATCCATCATGGTTGTTAGTTGGTTTTATCTTTAATTTTATTCTTGCACGTTATGCACGAACGTGGTGGAAACGATATGCATATGTATTTTCAGCTGCTATGGATTGTGGTGTTGCATTTGGTATACTTATCATATTTTTTGCTTTACAAAATAATAAAGTTGAATTTCCAACATGGTGGGGAACTGGTGGAAATACCGGAGATGGATGTCCACTTTCACATGGTAATTTTTATGGAAGAATTCCTCAAGATCGACCTCTAATAAATCAAAGTTAATTTTAGTTATGTATTCTTTTTATTTGTAAATATTTTATTTGAAAATAATAAATTCTAATGTCCTTAATCCATTGGAAGAAGATCATTTGATGCTAAATCTCGAATAAGATAAACAGCAACGCCAAAAAAAGCAACACTTTTAACAAAATCCCTTGAATAAAACAAGATAATAATAGAAAAACAACATTATCTTTCAAATTCAATAAATATTTACCATTTTGCTTGATCAGTATAAAATGTTTTAACATAATCCCATTTTGATGATTCATTAGAACGAGTCGAACCTCCTCGACGACCTGCGGAACCGCCTTCCATTGGAGCAAACATTTTATCTAAAAATGCGTCGTTTGTCAATTTAATATTAGTAACAATATTTCCTCTCGCATAGGCATCATTACACTAGAAATAGATAAGCGCGTAATTAGACAAAGGATCTGAGTCCCCCTTACAACTTTTTCTGATCAAACTCCTGGAAATAGATCGATATCATAAGATTAATTCAAAGTAAACAAGTAACGCTCGTCCAATGACTCGCCTAGCTCTTTCTCGTAGAAATGTATCCTCTTCACATTTACCGAAAAAACAATCGAAAACCGTGAAAAATTGATCTTCGATGTTTTTTTTACCTTTGTCCCTCTTCACCCCCTCCCCTTCATCATGGTTACCCAACAGATCCGAAGTCTCCGCATCAAAAAACCTCTAGAAACGTATTTTTTGACAAATCAGTTTTCGATGTTTTTTTTTGACCCTACGGACCTACAAGCAAGCAATCAGACAATTTATGTTTACTGGACTCTTCTCTATGAGAAAGAGAATATCTACAATTTGTTGAAATAAAAAATGGAAAAATTTAGACCACATCAACTATCGTATATTTACAAACAATATCATTCAAATAAACAAAGTTAACTGCAAAAAAAAAAAGAAGACACAAAATTTTTTGACTTAACATTTTAATACAAACAACAATAGAATAATACACATACACATAAAGAGCTATGCTCTAATTTCTGAAATTTTGTTTTCTTTTTTTTTTCACTAATACAATATATAAGTATATACAAAACTAATCTAATGTAGGAGATGCTTCAGAAAGCGATGATGGTGACATTGTTTTAGTTATTTCACCAGGTGATAAATGTTCTCTGGATGGTGATGGAACAAGTGGTGATGGTGAATCTGTATTATTTGCATCTAATGCTGGTGATAAAGCAGTATCATTATCTTTTTTTAATGATATATGTTTACTAGCATTTATCGTATCAGTACCAATCGGTCTTTCATTAGTAATTGGTGCTCGATTTGTTATACCATTTGTTGGTGAATGACTATTTTCATCATCATCAGATATAATCATAGATTTTCGATCTTTTATTTCTTCATCATCATATTCATCATTTGTTAATACACTTTTTCCAATAGTTTCATCAATTTTATATAATTTTTGAAGTTTTTTTTCAACATATTGTTGAATTAAATCCGCTTGTTCTAATGAACAATGACCATCATCAACACATCTAAAGAAAAAAGATATAAATTCTACAAAATAATTCTAGAAAATAGAAAATTACCTTGAAATAGTAATAAGTACAGGATCTTTTTTAATTGATTGTAAAATTTTAGCCATTGCTTCAGTTAAATAAATAACCATTTCTTCTGAAGATACATGTAACGGTGGTCTTGTATCAGATAAATGCATACCATAATTATGAATTGCTTTCCAATCTAATTTTTTATAACGAATAATAGAGATTAATGCTGATAGATAAGGATTACTAGAATGAATAGAATAAATTTCATATAAAATAAAGAAAATTATTTTCTTACTCAATAAGTACTGGTTGTTCTAATTTCGGACTAGTTAAATATTCATTCATTAATGTACGAATTTGTTCTAAGGCACTTTCACGTGCTGTTATATATCGTTGAATTTCTAAATCTGAATGATCATGTACAATACGTGTATAAACATAACGAAGAATTTCATATTCATTTTCATCTAATTGTTTACGTATAAAATCATCCGTAGAAAAAAATGATAAATCAACATCAATCATAAATTGTCTTGTTTCAAGTAATTGATCAATTAATGTTGCATCAAGTGGATAGACTCGTCGTGTTGCAGGATCATCTTTATGATTAATATCATTTCCAGATACTTTCCCTTTTTTTCTTTTATCAGCATCAAGACTTTCACTTCCACTATCATTATCATAGATTGGTGGATGAGGTTTTTCTATAATTGTCGAATAATTTTTTGCTAAACCAGCTGTTGATACATAAATATCAACTGTACGTATATTCGAAAGTTTATCATCTGATGAATAAACACAATTCGATGTAAAATATGGATTAGTGGAGACAATTCTAATAAAAAATATAAAGTTAACAATAAAACTCTACAAATCAAAATTAGTATACAAGTTCTATTTATACTGTAGCATTAGATTTATAAGCATTACCTATAATCATGAAGATAGATTCTACCTAGATCAAATTACATACATATATATATATTTCTTGAAAGAAGTTTCAAAATCATTTATCTATTATAGATCCTACAAACGGTGTTTTATCTAGGGAGTGAGCACCGCCGAACCGAAATTTCGATCCGCCCATCCAAAAAAATAAACCTGAATAAAACACTGGCTATATAGTAGAGTTACTAGAAATGATCAAGAACGGTAGAGAACTGCGGGTATGGGTCTAATAAAGAAAAGATTTTCACAGGTCTGGGTCGAGTACGGGTATAATAAATTCTGTTTTCTCGGGCCCCGGTCGGGTCCGGATCTGGGCATAGCCGGATCTGAGTCGAGTACGGGTGTACTAAATTGTTTTTTTCTTGGGTCTTGGTCGGGTTCAAAAAAAGTAAACCCACAGCTCTCTATAGAATGGAGTTTATGTTGTGTTTAACTATTAGAAACTACACCTAATTGAATGTCTTAAATTTTTATATGATAAGATTTACTTACTTTAATACTCCTGTTTCCTGACATTTACCAACTTGTAAACTATATTTTCCATCTTGAAATTGATGAGCCCATGGTGGTTTAAACCAAAAGATTTTCGTTATATATCCTCGATAAACAGCTGGAAGTATCCAACATTGATTGTTAATAGACCTAGATGAAACAAAAAATTCGTTTTTTTAAAATTAATTATCAATTTATATAATATACTCAATAAGATGATCTAAGGTTTGTATTTCATCCGCTGGTACTTTTAATGGTACAAGTAAATCAGCATAACTATCAAATCTGACTAAAGCAACATCTTCTTCTGATTTTAAATTTACTCCAATATCACGAATTAATATTGGAAAAACCTATAAATATAAATTCTATAAAAAAAAATATCCAGTAAATTTTCTTACTTCATTGTTATGTTCAACAATTTCAATTGTCAACTTATCTCTAATTCCGACCATTACATTTCATACTCTAATCAAATATAATCTAAAAAAGCAAAGATATCCTTATTATGTATTCTTTTCTATATACAAATAAAAAGAAATAGAGTCTGTTTGTTTAAAAACCATCACTTTCATTAATTAATGCTCGTTCTAAAATCACTCGTCCTTCTTTATAACGTTGTGATTCTTCTGTAGCAAATTCATACATCCAACCAAGTTTAACATCACATTTTTTACAACTTATATCACGAACAAAATGTCGACCAGTTAACATCATCTAATTGAAGAAGAAAGAGAATAATTAAGATTTATTTTTATCGAAACTTTATTTTACTCGTTCTTGTACAGGACTTTGTTTTGTATTAACAACATGACTAAATAGAAATGCTCGACCAGTTGCACCTGTAAATCTTGTTGAAACTAATTCATTACGATTTGTTAATGGTGTTTCACATTGTGCACATGAAAACACTCGTTGACCACCAAGATGTTCTAAAAAAACACGTCCCATTATCTAAAATAATTTAAATGTATTTAATAATGGTTTTATATTATATGGAAATAAAGATTTTTCATGTGCATTATTTAATTGCTCATAAAATCGTTTCATTGTTATAATTAATTGATTATAAATATCATTTCCAGCTTGATTTTTTAATTCATCACGATTTGATATCAAATATTTAATTAATCGAAGAAAAAATATTAGAAATTTTTCTCCTGTTTCAGGTGTTAATAACCAATTCATCATTGTATCTGTATCATAATCAATATAGATTAATAAATCAATAAATATATTTGAAATATTAAATCGACATTGAAGAGATTTATTAAGATTTATTTGAAATAATATAGAACAAAGATCAATAAGTTCATCATCATCGAAATCATGAAGTTTGAAATATTCGATTAATGTTTGATTATATTTTTGATTTAATATTAATTGAAGTTGGACATCCGAATTAATTAAAACTAATTTTTCTAAGACAATAATAATTGATATATCAAGTTGATGATAATTATCAAGAATATTGTTTGTTAATGGAAGAATTTTTACAAGATATTTTTCTTCAATTTCATTAATTATTAATCGTAGTAGACGAATATATTTATATTTAAGGTAAGAATCTGTTAAATTTGTTAGACAAGTTGTTAAATGATGTTGAAATGATAGATGAAGAAGTTTAGTTGGATATAGATAAACACATTGTTTAAGAATCAAAAGTAATCCACGATTTATGCAAAGATTTTCATTTAAGATTTTTTTAATAAATTCATAAAGAGAAGAATTCGAACATATCGGATGAGAATTTATTCGTATTGTTTTAAGATATCTACCAAATGCCATAGACCAATATAGTGTATTAGTTCGTTTTAATTCAATTAAAGATAGATCATTTGAAGAAACAAAAAGTTCATGAAGTGTATTTTCATGATTAAATTCTACACGACGTAATGATGATTCATTCATTGGAATAGTTTCTAAATCTTCAAGTTTTAGTACTGTCAAATTGAGATTTGCGGTAAACAAAAAAACTAAAACAAGAGATAGATGGTAAACAAATAACTAACAAGGATAATATTATTCACCAATGGTTTTAAATATCAAACCAGATGTCGCTAGTAATCAATATAATTTCAAAGTTAAAAATATCATACAGGATACGAAAATTATCGAATCATTCTATATACATATGTCTATTGTATTGAAATTAACCAACGTTACAACATTCCTTGATTATCAATAATGCTTTAGAGCCTGGTGATTGCTCATAGAATGATTGATCTATTTCTTTTCATGCATGTTAAGTAGTACGTTTATTAATTTATAAGAAAAGAGACGAAAGAAAATTCATAATGTAATAACGTCGTTTGATACTTGTTACGCTTCAAATATAATCGATTGACTCTAAAGTATTACCGGTAGTTAATAAGTGCGAAAATGTGACTGTAAGGCAAGTTGTAAAATAATTAAATGTGCACATAAACAGGCAAAAGTATTATTATCATTTAACAATATGTGACAATAAATAATGGAAATATGTTCTACGGTCAGTAAAATAATTGAAATATCAGTAAAAAATTATTGAAATACCAGTAAATATATTAATTGGTAAGTTTTCAAAAAAATCAGTAAACAATTCAAAAGTGGTCAGTAGGCTTTGTGGAAGTAGCAATGAAAAAATATGATTTTGTCAGTAAAAAAAAGAAAAGTAGTACATCTTTGCACAAGTTTATATTTTTTTACTTTCCATTTCATTTTATTTACTGATCGTTTAAATTTTATTATGGACCTATCGAATTAATTACTGACCATTTCAATAATTCACTGATTAACCATTACTTTACTGACCACTCAATAATGCTACTGATTTTTGAATTCTTTGTTTTATTAGCCGTTTCATTTATTCTACTGACCACTTAAATGACACCCATAAATAATCTATATATCAATCTATTTTCAATTAGATTGTATAACTTTGGTATTTTCTGTTGTCGAACTTAGATTAACTTTGATACGATACAACTAGTATCTATTTTATTCGTTTTCTAATCACTGTATTGTATAACTGATTGATCAATTTTCAGATCGAATTAAATAATTGAAAATCTTTCTAATGATTACTATTAGACATGACCCAAACCCAAACCTAAACTCAAACTCATATACCAAAACCCAAACTCATCAGACTCAAACAGTTGGATATGGGTCATACCTAATTACTATATTGAAAAAAATGAACTATTACTGAATACCTTATTTCTATTTGTTTACAAATCTTGAATTATAAAAATTACTTTTATCGGGTAAACGTAAAAACAAAAAAGCATATCCTTTTATTTGCCATTGAAAAAAGAAAAAGAAGAGAAGATTTTTTTATACAAAAAGAAAAAAGAAATTTATTATTATTCTTCTTCATCAACCATTTGTGGAATTTCTACTATAGAAGTTGAAAAAGATGGTTGTCGAAATTCTGCAATAGGTACAAGTGCATTATATCGACTTGGCATGTCGGATTGATGAATATTTCCAAATGGATATGTTCGACGTGTTTTTACTCGTTCACTTGATTGATAATTTACATTTGATAATGGCCGAATTTTTGCGTCATCAGAAGTTGTTAATTGCATACCTTTCACCTGAAAACCTCGAATTTCAAATGGCATTGATTGACTTATATCATGTGAATGATGATGATGTTCATTCTAAAATTTGATTAATAAAAAATTCAATGAAAAAAAACGTATTGTAATATACCATATCTCTTGATAAACGAAGTTCAGTTGCTCGATTTGTACGAACAGACGTATCAAGTAATACTCCACTAGACGCATTATTTTGTGATAATGAATGCTAAAAGAAAATATTATTTAAATTAATTTAAATATAAAATAATTTACTAATGGTAAAAGTTCTCTTGATGTATTTGTATAACGTATTGAATCTCTATACGAAGAGTTGTCTGCTCGATCCATATCTGTTCTCTATTGACAAAAAATTTATATTCTTATTTAAAAATTAAAATAGATAAAGATAAAATTTTTACATGAGTGAAATGAGATCGATTTAAATCATCATACCATTCTTGATGAACTGGACGTTGAGATCGTGGTGTATCCGATATCATCTATGAGTAAAACTATTTGCTCAAATATTTTCTAAAAAAAATTTCACTTACTTGAAGTTCTCTAGACTGACGTATGGGAACAAGTGCTCGACTTGATCTTCTTGATGGTGTTGTTCCATTAGAGTGATCATGCTAAAAAAAATATTTTTTTGTTTTTGTGCAAACTATTAACAAAACAAATGTCATTACCATAGAGTTATCATAATTATAATCGATAGCTAACCGACCATTATATGGTGGAGATTCGATAGATAATTGTGGCATTTCATCTCGATATCTTGTATGTTCAAGTGGTGGCAACTATAATAAGAAAAATACAAACAATGGTTTCATATTTACATAAATGTAATACTCATACTTTATGTACTCGTTTTCGTCGAAGATCAGAATCCCATCCTTTTCGTATCTATATAAATGAAATATAGTCATCATAATAAATAATATTAGAATTTACTGAATTTGAATTTGGTACTTTTGGATTATAAATGAAATTAACACTACGATTTTTGCTTACAGAATTCCATTTCGGTCGATTTGGTGGTGACTAAGATTAATAAATAAAATAGATCATAATGACATATTACTTAAACCTACATTAACACGTCGAAACTGATAATCATAATCCATTTCTTTCTGGTCTTCTTATACTACACAAACCGACTTTTTTGTTTTTTTACAAAAAAAGAATCTTTTTTTGTATTTGAATTGTTGAAAAATATTTTTCAGAAAAAAAAATAATTACTATAAAAGCTCTACAACAATTAGAATAATACAGTGAAATAATATTTTGAATAAAAAAAATGTAGACTATCGGATTACGTAAATTATAGTAGTACTTGTAGTTAAATAAATATGTACTTATCAATTTTAATTTTAGTAGAAAACGAAAAAAGAAATTTGATATTTTAGACAATATTTTCAATTAAATCTATTAAAATGATGTTCATAAAGTGAAGAATGTGTGACATAATCGAGAGAAAAAAGTATTCTAATTTCTTTCCTCTCACTCTGTCTTTCGTTCTTTATACAATAAATATTAAACTTAAGAAAGAAACAATTGTTTTGTTTAGAAGTATTATAAAAAAAGAAAAAAAAACTGGAGTCGTCAATAACAATGAAAAGTATGTCTTTATTCGCATCATGCTTTTATGCTCGCTTAAGAGCTCACTTTTACTTGTCAGTTTTTTTTCTTTCATCTTTTTTTTTAAAGTCCTTCATTTACTTTATTGTTGATGATTAAAGCAAAAAAAAAGTAATAGGTGTGAAGTAAAAGTGTATACAAAGAAAAAAAAACTGATTTATTATACATAGCAACCATATTACCTTTTGTTGAAATGTTTCATTGAAATTTTCTTTTACATGATCATTGAACTCTGAAGTTTGTGTTAAGAATACTGAAGAATAATTATGAATTGTTGTATTATTCATTTTTAAATTGTCGTATTGCTAAAAGAAATAAATTAATAAATTGTTTTTGTGTATATAAAAGAAAATACATTGTCTTCGGTTGATTGATAAAGATTATGTTCTGATGAAGATTTTAATTCTGTTTCAAGGTTCATTTCATCAAAATAAGTATTTCGTACGTCTGGTTCAGTATTACGACGAATTGTTTGACGAGGTATCTAAAAAACAAACAATAAAATTCGTTTTTTGTCTATTATAAATCTATTTAATACAATCAAGTAAAGTTGATTGAAAGAATAGTTTTCTAGAAGTTAAGTTTTGGAATATATATTAACAAATAATTCAGACGATGAGTTTTAGATTCGAAATCAGAAGTAAAGAAAAACAGTATCTCATGTAATATTTAGTATGAAGATCGAAATTATGCGCATACTAAGTCTAAGAGGATATAGACGCAAGTTGAGATATCGACTTTTTAGTATAAGTTTCCTATGAAACCCTATTTTATGCATAAAATCAAGGTTTCGAGTTTTGAGGTGAAACTTTGCCTATGTCAAGGTCGTAACTGGAGTAGTTCATCTACAAAGTTTCACAATTTATGGACTCATATCTAGAGAATACACTGAAAGCTTGTGGATGAGCAAAGTGTCACCTCAACACTCGAAACCTTAATTTCACGCATAAAATAGGGTTTCATAGAAAAATTCTAGTAAAAATTCTGTATTCTCTTAGGCTTTTTTTTAGTCTATATACTTCTGTTTTACCTTTTCTTCATCTTCGAATTCTTCTTGATAATTATGTGATTGATTATCATCTGAAGTTGAATGTAACGAATTTGTATTGAAAACCTAAGACATATAAACACTTTATTGAATGATGAAGAAGGTCTTCTATTTACTTTGGAATCTTGTTTATTATACAGATTTTCATGTGAATAAGGTTTACAGTGTAATGGTCTATCGAAATTCATCGAATATTCATTTGTTAAATATTCAAATTGTTTGAAGAATTGAGAAGTTGATACCTGCAAAATTTTTTATAGACATTATTTTTATTTAATTTATATATTTTTACAGATGATATTTGTTGTAGAAGTTCAATGATGAATTTATTATCTTGAATATTATTCGGATAATCAAATGATAATTTTTTCGTTGGTAGAATCATGTCTCTTAAATTATGTTCAAAAGTGTCATAAGAAATATCCTATAAGTTTCATATATATTCAATTCAAATTAATCAAAAAAAGTTTTTACAAACTTTTCTTGTTACAAATGTATTAAGTTGTTCATTCCAAGTATTCAAATGACACAGTGGGACTTGTGTCATATTATTGCAATAGAAAACATGAAAAGTTTGTTGTGTTGATAATTTTCCGGAATCATTGTTTGATGAAGGATCCACTCTCTAAAATAATCCAATATCATTATTACTATGTATCTTATTAAAAGATATACATACATGTGTAGATTTTGGATCTTGTTCAGTTGTTGTGATTAATGGTGATTTATTTTCTTCCTCATTTGTTACTGACCTATGTTGATCTGTAGATTTAATTGGTTCAATATCTAATCCATTAGTATTGGATTCTTCATTCGGTTGATCATCAAAATTCATGATATCACAAAGTGAAACAAGAGTATTTTGATCGAGTAAAGGAATTGAATTTCTTCTTTCCGGTGATGTTGGTCTTGATGTTGAAATACGTTCGTTAGAAATATCATTTGACTTAAGTGGAACAGGAAGTACTGAAGTACGACGAGCTGCACCTGTTAATTTTGGTTGATTAAATCTTGATAATCTTGCATTAGCACCATGAGGAATTTCAGACTGACGTCGATTAAGATTAGTTGATGGTTGAGTAACAGGTTCATGAGGAAACTCAGATTGACGTCGATTAAGATTAGTTGATGATTGATTATTAGGATCATTTCGTAATGAAGCTGATCGCTGTCGAGTTAGAGTTGATTGTTTATTACCTGAAGGTGGTCGTTTTACAATTGAATTCGTATTTTTTAATGATGTCTTATTCGAATCTTTATTTTCTAATGCCATTAAAGATGAATTAAAATGAAATGATGATTTTGTTGATTTTGGAATTGGTTCTACTGTATTTACATTTGACATTTTTCTTCCTGTTGGATGATGATGTGTAGGTTCTTTATCGTTAGTTTTTATGGGTTGAGTTTTTGTGCTGCTGTTGTTTTTATTAGCTGAAGTTGGTGATGTTTGTTTTACTGTTGATGTTGAAGGAACATTAGCAATATCTTTTGTTGTTTCATCATTCTTTTTATTTTCTTCTGTTTCTTTATCATTTTCTTTTTCTTTATTATTTTCAATTGTTGATTGTTGTTTTTGATGAGGATTCAATAATGTATTACTTGTATTATCATCAGGTATCATATCATTGGAAATTGGTACTGCAAAATTACTAAGATCAAGTGATATAAGATCTTCTTCACCTTCACCATCACCTTCATTTCCAAAATCACTAAAAAAATAACCACCACCAGCAGCATTATTATCAGAATTTTTATTTATTAGTTGAGAAGAAGAATTTGCTTCAAGTGTTCTTATTGATAGACGAGCATGTTTAAGAGGTTTATTAAACATTGTATTGATTATATCATCATCAGTCAGATCCGATGGTTCATGTTGATTAGCAGTGGTAGGTTCAGGTATAACTTCAACTTTAGGTTCTGGTGCAGTTTGAATAAGTAATTCAAAATCTTGAGTATGTAATTGATCTACAGATACCATATCAGATAATGGATCGACAACAGTAGATGAATGTTCAATATGTATTGCAGATGGATAGTCTGAATCAAATTCTTCTGTTGATTCATTATTTCCGGCTTTATTCTTTTTAATACCATATGTTGGAACAAAATTTAATGCACGATCTAAAGGTAAAGGAGATTGTTCTCGAAGAAATTCATTTGTAGTTAATATTTCATCTTTTGATGGTGGAATTTCTTCAAGTTGTTCTGTTTGAAATTCTGTCTTATCAGTATCTTCTTCATCAGTATCATGTTCTCCAATTTCTAT
>CAJNOI010000635.1:0-32849 GCA_905250115.1 Adineta steineri
ATCCATCCATCGTTATTATTATCATTTGATATCTTTGAAAGAGAAAAGAAAATCGTTTCGAACTAATATTATATATATTTATAAAATAATCATCACGATGATGAATATTGAAACTTTGTTACAAGCTGCACAGATTTTGGAAAGTCAACAATCAATACCACCAAAAAAACGACTAGCTAGAGGTGAGTATGACTCATGTAGTCTTTTTCTCTCTTTCTAGTAGGATCATACGATATGTAAAGTCCCACGTGTATAATGAATGAATCATGCACGTGGCTAACTATCAATTCTTATAACCATATATATATATATATATAGACAGAAAAAAAATATCTAAGGAATATATTGTACAACATGTTTCTACATCGAATAGCATTTAAGAAGGATTCGATATGATTTCATTTGAAAATGAATAAGAATTGTCCTTGTTTTTCACTTTACGTTAAGGTTGATCGAGCCAGGTAGCTCATGTTTCTTTCGAATATATATTTGTATGTGCTTATAACTTGTTTTTGTAGTGACACACTCGATCGATCACACGACTATAGTCGTTGTCGTTATCGACCTAGCAAAGTAGTGGTAATAGTAAAAAGCAGGAACGGCTCGCTCATGTGTGACGTGCATCGATACGAGCATTCAATCCATTTTTTTTCTTGTCGTCGATTACACTTTTGCGATACTAGAAGAACACATTTTCGTTGACTTCCCATCATAATACCTGATACGGAAAACTAAAAATATGCAATCTGAATTGGTATTGTTCAAAAGTGAGTGTTCAATTTTACAAGTAAATTTTTTCTCATTTTTAATTGTATTGAGTCACTGAAAATATATCTATTGAAAAGAAAAATTCAAAACAAAATTTCTAAAAAAAATATTCTAGAATTATCGGTTTCAAAACATTTATTTCTATTGTATACATAAATCTTCGAGATATATACATGCATACGCGTGTCATATTCATTTCCTTCTTCTTTTTCTTGTTCTTCTATTTCGTCATCGTCTGCCTAACGGCTCGCTTATTGAGCCGGACAGACGGGCGTGCATATATAGTGAGTGATTTGAAAGAAACAAAATCGTCACAGCATACATATATACTCTTATCTATTTATTAACGAGTGCATATGTATTGCAATAATGTGGTGGAGTATGTCATATATTTTCTATAACTTAACTTAATTTTACAAACATTTTAGGCGATCCCCAAACAACTCCTAATAATCATATTCCAACAAGTGTTCTTTCGTCCACAACAATCAATACAAATCCAACAATAACACCACCACCACTACCATCATCGTCATTATTAATTAAAAATGAACATCTTACAGAATATCCTCAATGTGATCTTAATCTTAATTTACATCATTTTAATCATCTAGTTCAACAACAATCACGTTCATCTCAACAACTACAACAACAGCAACAACATTTTACATCCGATCAAACTGGTGCTGACGATGATGATGATGATGATGATGATCAAAATACAGATGGAAACAGTGACATATCTAATCGGTATTATATATAAGTATATATATATATGTTAATACAAATCTTTTTTCTAGTAACCAAACAGCGTGTTTTCGTGATCGAGAAATTCACAATCGATTAGAAAAACATCGGTAAGTGACGACATCTATTATTTTTCAATAATTAAATCTTAAATTTCATCAATTAAAAATAATTCGGATATTTCGAAATAAAAAAGAAAATCTAAAATAAATCATTCGATAAAATTCTTATTGGTTAATCATAGTTAGTTAGAATAAAATACTGAAATCAAATTGTACTATCACTATTTTTTTCCGATTCTTTCCCCTTTTATGGTATCTCCAAAAGAAGCTCGAAGGTATTTAATAGATTTTAATAAAAGAGAAAATTTAATTTTAATCATTTATTTTTAGACGAGCTCATTTAAAAGGTTGCTTTGACAATCTAAAAGCTGAAGTACCATGTCAACGAGATCGAAAAATAACAAATCTTCAAGTATTAAACTTAGCTATTAAATATATTCAAGTAAGATTTTTCGTTAATTTTCTTTTTTCGTTGAAATATGTTAATTATTTTCTTTTTTAAGAATTTATCACGAAAAGAACGTGAATATGATCAAGAAATTGCTTTATTAACATCACGTAATATTGAATTACAACAACGACTTCGTGCACTTAAAACTGATTTAAATTCTGAAGGACATAATGTTGACACATGGCTTGATTCATGTTCAGATATTGATCGTTCAGTATCAACTCGTACAGCTTCTGAAGCTGAAATGTATCGAACATTTGACGATGATGATGATGATATGAATTCATCAACAATCGAAACAAAATTAACTAATGGACATGATGATTTAGATACAAATAATAATCATCATGGTATGAGATCAAATATAAACAATTCATGTGAGTGTTTCGCTTTTACTGTTTGCTGAAAAAATGTGCTATGCTTTGCTTTGCTTTGTTTTGTTTGCAAATAAACAGCGAAATGCTTTGCTGCGCTTCGTTATTAATTTTTGATTTTGAAATAGAAAGAATTTTATATTGTTTTTTTTTCGTTTATTTTCTTCAGATGCAATTGATTCCAAAATATTATTAAATAATCGAAAAAATACAACACGTCAACGACCAAGGCCATCAAAAAGAAAATTATCATCAATACCAACAACAAATTTATTACAATCATTATCAACATCAATACCAACACGTTCAGAAAATCTATTAGATTATAATATAGCAAGACATCTTCATCTTGATCAACCATGTAATTTATTAACATCAATTAAAGATAATTTATCATCAACAACATTAACACCAATAACTGACATTCGATATGAAATTGTTGATTTATTTACAAAAGGTACAAATTCACATTTACAACAACAACAGCAACAACAACAACAAAGTTCACCATTACCGTCCATTGCTAGTCTTATGAATAGGCATTCATCGCCTATTGTTTCACCAACAAAACAGACTATAGGTATTAATACAGATCCTTTAACAACATCGACAACAAATATTTTACATCAACCTGTTGCTACATCGTGATGAGATTATTTTTCTTTTCGTTTTTGTTTCTCTTTTTCTTCTTGGCTTGTCTTCTAATGTTTTAATGCTTTTTCTCTTTTCGAAGTATATATATATATATATTTACATATATCAGTGAGCCATCAGAAAAATAAAATGAACTGTAATTATATAATAAACAATACGAAATATTTTATTTTATTGCAGAACGAAAAAATATTGATATTAATCAGTAATTAAAATAGACATCAAACGTATTTATCTGATTTTATTACTACTATAGAAAAGAGAAAAAAAAGAAAGGAAAAGAAAGCGAAACAAAAAAGAGAAGAGTGCACCGGCCGGGAATCGGACCCGGGTCGCCCGCGTGGCAAGCGAGCATTCTACCACTGAACCACCGGTGCTCGATATCGACTGATATATATTTTCCTTTTGACATAAACGAAAAGCAAGTATCAAGAAATAATTCTTGAAAAAATCTTTCTTTATATAATTATAGACTTTATTTAGAAGGTAATATTCATAATACTGATAGCGGCTATATCGAAATATATTCTAAAAATGAATGTAATATAAAATATACAACAAAATAAAAATATTTTGCAATAGTCAATTCTATCTTTATTTATTTTCTTTCATTTTACGCATTAAAATTTGTTTTTTTTTGTTTCACGATGATCTCGAGAAGCAAAGTAAAAATATCCAGATCGTACCGACACATTCACTCTTCAATTTTTGCCTAGACGATTTACTTTCTCTACAGAAAGGATCGAAAAAAGATGTTTTTTTTAATGGATTTTGTTCTTTTTTTTCTCATTTTAAGATAATGAAAATGAAAATAAAAAGAACAGTCAAGTACCACTTTCTTTTCACAAATGTCTTACAGCTAAAACTGTCGTTGACGATAGATAATGAGTTAGAAAGATGATTAAATGATCAATTATAGTTATTCCAGGGATTTGTTGAAAGTTCCCTCATAGTAAAGTTTTTTATATGAACTTGTAATTTTCGATGATATAATAATAATATTTTGCTGATGTGATGATGAATTTTTTCTGTACAAGTTTGATATAATTCTTTTCAAAAATTTGGCATGAAACTTTACACAAAATAGAAGGTATTATTTCATGGATACAAGGTTAATTTTATTGATCGATGAGTGCTTTTGAATCAAGCACAACTGATATTTATCAGGCTATCTTTCGCTATATGTCATTACCCTTCGATTTATATATATTTTCATATTTGTAAGAAGGCTACATACGACCTTAAAGAATTTGTAAAAAATATTGCTAATGAATCAATTATAAACTCGATTTTTGTTAATAAATTTTATCACCGTATCATGCTTCTACAGATATTCTATTTTCTAGCAAAGAACATTTTTAAAGCGTGAACAATACAGCATTTTATTTATCGAATATTGTTTTGTAACGACTTAGACAATATAATTGACTCTAGTAAAAATTAAAGCAAAAATTAGTGACAGATATTGTTTTAAATAAATGATTGTAGCTATATTTTCAAGATAGACTAGCAATACAGCTTAGAATCGAATACGATGAATTTTTATACAAACTTTCTTAATTGTGTTGCAAGGAGTGTGATTCTCATCGAAGTCTAGTAAAATTCAATTTTTACTGTTGTCGCAACAGTAGCAAATGTTTCATTACATCTCATACACGATCTGAAACAAAAAAAATAGTGCTAACTTTCATATAAACGAATAAACATACAACATAAATTTATAATAGATACTATCAAGATTACCTCTCCCGACAGACAACTCGGTCGAAATTTATTAATACTTGATTACGTCAAGAGTAACCATATACTATAGAAAAATGGAGCATTACTTTTACTTTTACTGCTTATAAAAGGCAAGATTTTTCACACTTACTAAACGATAATCAAATTTCGCTGAGACTATTTCTGGTTCTCTTGAAATAAGTTGTACTGACAATATCATTCTCAAGTAGATATATATATCAGTTTCAGTTAACTGGACTTCAGCCAAACTAGTTAGAACCCGATCAGATATAGTTCCACTGCAAATCATATAGAAGTAATTCAACTGAGTTACTTTCTCTTTGGCTCTACATTAACATAGCTGTCTACTTATTCTGAAATCAAAGATTTGAAACAATGATTTTTCTCCAAAAAGAATGTTGTCAAATGATTTATTCATTTTTACTTCTTGCTAACCGATCATATTATCTATATTTACATCGAAAATAAAAACAGTTCGCATATGCTCAAAACTCAAATATATATATAAAAATACATTCTGATAAAAATAAAGATACGTTTATCTTCAAGCAAATTTGTTTGACAATAAATCTACTTATAGCAACATTGGCTGGACATGAAAGTGATGGTTTTGTTTTTTCCTCGGTTCACTCATCTAACTCTGTTTCTTGAAGACAAATTTTGTTTTATTTTAGAAAATATCTTCATTTGATTTTATTAGCGAATTGTAATATACATCATGTAAAACGATGACTACAAAAGAAAGTCAGTTAAACTTTACTAATTACAATTGAGAAAACAATGTTTATGTCGATTATAGTGCTCGAATAATTATGATAAAAATAGTAATTACAGTTGTAATCACGATTCTGTCATTTTATCGTTGACGTTGTTCGTTTTCATATTTTTTCCTTCAACAATTAATTACAAAATCTATGACGCAAAACGAATATCTATTGACTCAATACGAAGAAAAAATAACACCATATTGTACAACTAACATATTAAGCAGCACAGCACACATTTCAATAACAGCCATCAATGCCAAATCAAATGATTACCACCTTTCGTATGTTACCACAAGAAGTTGTGAACCAAATTCTTGATTATCAAACCGATTATACAATTCTTTGCTCAATGAGAGATGTCTGTCCAGAGTTCAACAACATTGTTGACAATTATCATCGATATCAGGTAAAAAATTTTCTATTATCATTGTCTAATTTTTATTTATTGATTTTCAAATTATTTTTCGGTCCTACAATCTATAAATAAGGAAATTTTCAATTTTTAAAGAACAGATTAATCGCTAATAAACGAGTTTATCTTGTTGTAGATAACGAGCTAGAATGTCCTCCACAAAACACTGTCAACATTTTGTCCCTGAAAAATATACCTCACGGTAATGTCCTTCAAAGTACATGTCTTCGACAAATGGGCCTTGGAGAGTTTGGAGGCAAATGGACGTAAACGGAGAGAAGATTGATCCTCATCCACATTCTTACATAGCCATTTGAACCATATTCATATCATCAAGATAGAAGATTTTTCCTCAGGTCTATTTCTACAGAGATTATTTTTCCAAGGTTATTTAATTTCAAGAACATTGTTGAAAAGACATTCTAGTATGCATTAGTCTAGTATTTAGAAGAAATATAATATTAAGAAACAAATTATTTGAAACAATCCCTTCAATAATCAAAAACTATATTTTTCTTCAGAGACATAAAATAATTACTGTAACTGACTAATGAAAAAACCCTTATTCATCGGTTACCCTTAGTAACATCCTTTCACTCTAGCCTTTCAGACAACATTATTGAACACTATGAAGCATGTAAGATCATACAAACAGGCACACCTATATTCATCTACCCTTGAACACAATTACAATTATTGTTATATCACTAAGACAACACGAGGTAATAGTGATTGATCTACCTTTTCTCTTCATTTATATCATGTCATTAGTTACACTTTTTCATCTAGGTACTCACTACACTAGATCTGGGATGGAATCAAATTGGAAATGTTGGTGCAAAACATCTCAGTGATGCATTACGACATAATACGGTAACTTTCATTCATTCTTCATCTTCTATACTATATTTTCATCTGCATTTTTTCATCTAGACAATCACCACACTACATCTGGGTTGGAATCAAGCTGGAGACGTTGATGCACAACACCTTAGTGATGTGATAAGACATAACACGGTATTTTTCATTCTTTCTTCATCTATACCATATCTACATGTACAGTTTTTATCTAGACAATTACCACACTAGATCTTAGATGGAACGAAATTGGAGATGCTGGAGTACAATATCTTGCTGATGCATTACGATATAATACAGTAATTATCATTCTTTCTTCATGTATATCTTGTCTTCATCTGCATTTTTTCATTTAGGTACTCATTACATTGAATCTTCAACGGAATCAAATTGGAGATGTTGGAGCACAGCATCTGGGTGATGCACTTCAACATAATACGGTAGTTCTCAATTTCTCTTCATATTTTCATTTATATTTCTCGATCTAGACACTCGCTACACTAGATCTCGCAAGTAATAAAATCGAAAATGTTGCGGCACAGCATCTGAGTGATATATTAGAGCATAATACAGTAATTCTTATTTTTTCTTCATTTATACCATGTCTTCATCGATATTTGTTCTTCTAGACACTCACTACATTAAATCTCGAAGAAAATAAATTGGATGAAGATGTAGAACATCGAATCAATGAACTTATTGAGCGAAATCAAAGATTGAAAAATACATAAATACTAGTATGGAATATATTTCACTGATAAATGCATAGTTATTGATGAACACGCAGATAATCTTTTTTTGGTATTGTAACTCCTATAGAAAGAATAAATAAAACTGTTGAATTTTGCATTTGATTTGTATTAAAGTAATGATATTGGCTTAGCTTTTTTACCTGTAATTTCATTAATAGGTTTACTTACTATCTGCACGATGAGTTTCTTTTCTTTTTGACGAAGAGAACGAAAGCATTCATTGATTTAAGAAGAGAAATAGTCGTAGACTTAATAATCGTAGAAAAAACGTTCAGTCTAATTGGCCAAAGAAAAAACTCATTTCGTAAAAAAAACTTCTTGAGTATATTTCATTCTAAGAGACAAAACGGACTTTGATTAGGATTTGATGTGAACACATTGTTATTATTTAATAGAATTGATTTTTAATTGTTTTACACGATTTATTATATTTGTGATGATCGAAAAGGCTTCGCACCACATTTCACATATGTGTTTGACTCGTATACTATTTAGTCTTCTCATCATATGATTAAAATAGTTCTATACGAAAGTTTAGCGTTAAAATGTACATGACATTCATCGAATTACCTGGTTCTTTTTGTTTTCTCTCCTTATCCTTTTTATATGATAAGAACATACAATAGTTATCTGATCGCACTATATTCTCATTTAAAGGTGAAAGGAGAGACAGACGCACATCATTTTATTTTTGCTTGTGTTGACTATCATGTCGTCAAATAAATATTCTTCCCAATTAACTCAAGATAAAGCATATGGCACAGCTCAAGCTATGTTGTACGCAACTGGTCTTACTGAACCAGATATGGCTCGAGCTCAAGTTGGTATTGCTTCAATGTGGTACGATGGAAATCCATGCAATATGCATTTAGCTCAATTAGCTGATTGTGTACAAAAATCAATGCGTGAATCAACTAATCAAAATAATCTTGTTGGTATGCGTTTCAATACAATTGGTGTTAGTGATGCTATATCTATGGGTACAACTGGTATGTCTTATTCATTACCATCACGTGATTTAATTGCTGACTCAATTGAAAGTGTTATGGGTGCACATTGGTATGATGGTCTTATAACAGTACCAGGATGTGACAAGAATATGCCTGGATGTATTATTGCAATGGCACGACTTAATCGTCCAGCATTGATGATTTATGGTGGAACCATTGGTGCAGGTCATACAACAGTAGGCCCATGTACTCGAACGATTGATATTGAATGTACATTTCAAGCCTATGCACAATATACTAAAGGTGAAATTACTGATGAAGAACGACAAGATGTTGTACGACATGCTTGTCCAGGACAAGTAAATATTATTTTTTCTTTGAAACATTCTATCATGTATTTTAATTTCTGTAGGGAGCTTGTGGAGGTTTATATACTGCTAATACAATGGCTGTAGCAATTGAATCAATGGGTCTTTCATTACCATATAGTTCATCAACACCTGCTGCTGATCCACTTAAATTAGTTGAATGTAAACGTTCAGTTGATGCAATACGTATATTACTTGAAAAAGATATCAAACCAAAAGATATCATGACTCGAAAAGCATTTGAAAATGCTATTACTGTGGTAAGTAATCATTCCGTAATATTTTGTTTATATATTAAAGAAAATTTAAATAGGTAAATGCTCTTGGTGGTTCAACTAATTCTGTACTTCATTTAATTGCTATGGGTCATGCTGCTGATGTACCAATAACTTTAGAAGATTTTCAAGAAATTTCTCATCGTACTCCATATATTGCAGATCTTCGACCATCAGGAAAATATCTGATGGCTGATTTACATTCAATTGGAGGAACACCTGCTGTACTTAAATATTTACTATCACTAGGTAGAATTCATGGTGATATAATGACAGTTACTGGAAAGACGCTTGCTGAAAATTTGGCTGAATGTCAAGATTTAGGTTTTATTGAAGGAAGACCATCGACTGTACGACGAGGTGCTGGTCCTGGTAATCAAGATCTAATTCATTCAATTGATCGTCCATTAAAAGCAAGTGGTCATCTTCAAATTCTTCGTGGTAATTTAGCTCCTGATGGAGCTGTTGCTAAAATTACAGGCAAAGAAGGTCTTTGGTTTGAAGGACAAGCACTTGTCTATGATAGTGAAGAATTAATGTATGAAGGATTACTTAATGGTCAAATTCGTAAAGGTACAGGAACTAAATATGTTATTGTTATTCGATATGAAGGCCCTCGTGGGGGTCCTGGTATGCCTGAAATGCTTAAGCCAACAGCCATGATTATGGGTGCAGGTCTTGGTCAAGATTGTGCATTAATTACTGATGGAAGATTTAGTGGAGCATCACATGGATTTATTGTTGGTCATGTTTGTCCAGAAGCAGCTGTTGGTGGACCAATTGCTTTAGTAGAAAATGGTGATGTTATTTCAGTAAAATTAAATAACAATGGAGGTGGAGGTTCAATTAATTTACATGTTTCTGAAGATATAATAAATGAACGACGTAAAAAATGGGTATTACCTATTAAAGCAAATATACCTAAAAAAGGATATTTACGAAAATATGTACAATGTGTACAATCAGCATCGAATGGATGTATTACCGATGGTTAAAAACTTTATTATGATATTAAAATTAATTAGAAATTAAATTGTAGAAAATAGTTTTTTGTTTTATCTATCTAATAATTCTTTTTTGTTGTTGTCTTCGTGTGAGAATATAATAATATATTGTCTAATTCATTTTCTTCTTGAAATAAATCTATTCATTGAATATAGAAATCGAGTATCTGTAAAATAACACCATCTATCGTTATTCTCATTGGTGTATTTGTTTTTTATTAGGTTTGTCGTCCATAAAATAATAATAACAGCTACTTTTATTCTATTTCATTTTGTTCTGTTTCATCGTGTTTATTAATCTTAGTTATATATTTTAGATGCTTGTTCGAAAATTATTTAATCGGCAATCATTTGCCAGTTCAACTACTCTTCTTAGTCGTAGTATTTCGACAAGTTTATATCGTTTAGCTGCGGATAAAGAATTTGTTCATCGTGATACATCAAAAAATAATTCTGATGTTAAATTTGATTTTACACCTGAAAATTATAAACGTGTTGAAGCTATTATTGCTATGTATCCTGAAGGACATCAATCGGCAGCTGTTATACCTTTACTTGATCTTGCCCAACGACAACATGATAATTGGTTACCACTATCAGCAATGAATAAAGTAGCTGAAGTTCTTAAAATGGCTCGAATGCGTGTTTATGAAGTAAAATTCTATTTATAAGAAAAAAAAAGAACACGAAAATATTTCTAATTTCTTTAAATTAAGGTTGCTACATTTTATACAATGTTTAATCGAAATCCAATGGGAAAATATCATATTCAAGTATGTACAACAACTCCATGTTGGTTATGTAATTCCGATGGAATTTTAAAAGCAATTGAAAGCAAATTAGGTATTCATGTTGGTCAAACAACATCTGATGGTTTATTTACATTATCTGAAGCTGAATGTCTTGGTGCATGTGTTAATGCACCAATGTTATCGATTAATGATGATTATTATGAAGATTTAACAGAAAAAGATATTAATGAAATTTTAGATGAAATTAAACAAGGTGGAAAACCAAAAGCTGGTCCAAGATCAAAACGTTTTGCAGCTGAACCACTTCCTGGACTTACATCATTAACTGAACCTCCTAAAGGACCTGGCTTTCGATTACGTAAAGAACTTCAATAAATTTTCTTGCCGTTTCTTTTTTTTTTATTTTAAAAACAACAGTCTGTGTGTGTGTACAAATATAGTGGATTAGATTATATAGAAAACAACCACTTCAAACCAAATGTTTTGAACAATATTGAAGAGCTTTTTTGTTCAAAAATTAAACATTATTTATTAAAAAGAATACATTATTATACTAGAGATTTCTACAAAGAAAATATTTCTATAACCTGTAGTGTTAGTATGATCTGATTACTCAATAATGTATAGAAAATAATTTTTAGTCGTTAACTATCTTAGTTCTACAAGACGGTAATGCTAATAGGTACACTATTCATCTGTATTACCTAAACCTGCAATGACTGATTTTGTAATGGTTTCTGTTATAACTAATTTATAAAACAATGCTAAGATACACAATCGATTGAGTTAATATTCAAAATACAAAGTCACAAAAAGGACCCTTTCCTTATAAAATAGTCTTCATGTTCCATATTACTCGATTAAAATGAATTGTTTGATAGACATTATTATTTAAAATTATGAGCAGAATCATATTCAATACAAATACCTAATTTATTTTATTTTTCTTGTCTTCAAAAATATTGGATTAAATATATAAACATCAATACAAACATTATGTTTGTTTCTAATCGATTTGTGTAGTTATCAAAAGTTGTAGTGAAGCAAAAGTTAATCCCTTGATAATTCTTCCAACTATTTTATTAAGTATTTTCTTGTTTTGATTCTACAAATAGATTTATTATCAATCTTAACAAGAATTCCTATAAAACAAATTCTTCTATTTATTTGCTCTTCTATATCATCATCATCAATGTATCATATAGCATTGATATGGGACTAACTATTAAAGATAAATATGAATAACATCATGTATTTACTCGTATTTCAGTTAAATAAACTCTTTTACTGAAATTATAAAAGCAATTTTTTTTAAACATGCATTATAATGAATTTTTGTATCAAATAATCAATATGGGATACTTATTCTATTAGTAAAAATGAGTTCACATATACAAAAAATAAACATTCAAAATTCGAAATGCACGCTACGTTCAATTTCTAAATTTGTTTGACACATAGTATATTGTATGTATGTATATACCAGAGTTGATATTAAAATTCAGTTGTTTTTATAAAGAATAATGTATTTTGTTCATGTATGATAAATTATATATTTTCACGAACTGTTGAATTTTAAAACCAACTCCAGTTTGCATTTCAGGGTAAACATGTTTCGTTAGCGGAATTTCTGTGAAAAGAAGCACAAAAACAAAAGACAAAAGAAGAAACTGACAATTAAATCAACTATTTTTTAGAAGACCTAATTCTTTTATCGCTGCATATTGTGAAGGTATTTCCATAAGTGCACGTAAAGCAAAACTTGAATCAGTATTTGTCGATGCTTCAACAACACTATTATAATTAACAAATTGAAAATTATCAAATTGTCGTGTTGGTAATGAATCATCGAATTCTTCCATCATATCCCAAGGTCCATCACCAACACCGATCATAACAATAGATAATGGATAATTACTTGCTTCAACAATAGCATCTTTTGTTTGTTTTTCATTAGTAACTTGACCATCGGCAACAATAACAAGAATGTGATACTAAAAAATATTAAAATTAGTTCAAGAAAGTTAACGAATTCAAATACACTTACTTGTCCTGTTTTCTTCACAATTCGAATTGCTTCTCTAATTAATGGTGCAAAATTTGTTGGTCCAGACATACGTACTCTCGGTGTAATCTCATTATATGCATCAAGAACACCACGAAAACCTTTACAATAAGTACCATCTGGCTAGAAAAAAAAATGAAAATATATGACTATTTAAAGAATAGAGAGAAAGATGACCATACACGTAATGGAAATATTTTTCTATCTAATGTAGATCGATCACCGAAACCAAATGCTGGTATTAACATGTCTGAATCATATTTTTCTAAAGTTCTTCCAACAATTGTAATAACCTAGAATATATATTTTTGTTTCTTTCAAAAATAAACTAAATTCTACTTACACTTTGATATGGATTAAGTAATCCATTTTGAATATGATGCAGAGATAAACCATTAAATGAATGTTTACCTGTTTCTAAATTACTTATTGTATAATCAATACCAAACATAAGTTGTGAATGATGAAGACCAACTTCTTTAACAGCATTATTTACTTCTTCGAGTGATGCATAATCATCTTTAATTACATTTTGATGTGTAATAGAAGTTTTACCTTAATTATTTATATTTTATTTTTATCTTAGAAATTTTAGATAATACTTACGAACAATCACGGGTGGTACTAATGCTTCTTCAGTTGGTAATTTTTCAGCTGTTGATGTTGTTGGATTTTGTTCAAATCTTGAACGACGTCGTGGACCAGATGATGCTGATTGTTCGTCTTTAGGTAATAAAGATATGCGAATTACATTGTCTCTAGTCGGAATATTATTTATCGATGATTTCTCTTCATGGGCTGATGGTGATGATGAATTATGAGTGTCATTATTGTCTAGAATAGAATAGAAAAATGATCGATGTTATAGTCTGTTATATATTGACAAACTATAAATAATCAAGAAAAGTTATATATTGTTTCTCTAACCTATGACAGTTGTTGATGATGTCGTCGCATTCGTTGAACTTGATAAAAGACTAAATTGACTAGCAGAACTTGATGAATGTAATGCCGGAGAATTTTCTTCAACGATAGTTGGTAATACTGGAACAGCTGATAGTCGATGTTCGGATAAATTATGACTAAAAAGATTCTCTTCGAGACTTAGACGACGTCGTTGTTGTTGTCCATTTAGTTTATTTTCATTTATTTTAGTTGATCGTTGTCGATAGACAATATATACGAGAAGAAGAAGGAGCAAAGAAATGGAAGCTAACAGCAGTATTAATCCATATTCTTGATTGACATATGACAGAATTGTTGTTAATGAAAAAATAGATGTCTTCTATTATACAAGTGTACATATTTATTTAAAATAATTTCGAGACGAAAAAAAAACTAACCTTGGAATCTGACGTATACTGTGAACATCGATCTTGATGATTTTCTGATGATATAGATGATCGATGCTATTAAAGTATATTAAACAGATGAATGATAGTTTCTCTTAGATAAATAATGTTATTTGATATGTTGAAGATCATTCTTTATCAATGTTTTCTCGTTTCTTTAATGTTATGTTTATTTAATAGAATGATATATATATATATATTCGATAGAAATCTTTTGATTCATATTACTTCTTTTATTTTTAACCAAAAAGAAAAAGCCATGAGAAAATGTATTGTCTGCTTAAAAGCTTTTATATTATGCAATGTCGTTTGACTAGACTTTTCTTTTTCTCTAATTAAGATATTAATTCTTTTGCTTATTCATAGCACCATATGATGATATGTTAATGCTTGTATTAGTAGGCGTACTTTCCTTCCCTACAATATCAGAGCGGACATCATGTTTTCTTATTTTTTTTTTGTTCTTTAGTATACTAGTAGATGTAGGAATTTTTCTTTTTTTTTGATGTATGAGATTATTATTAAGACTCGACAATGACAACGACAGTTTGGCCTTTTCTTTCACCATCATGTATACATATAACGAATTGTTTGTTTTTTTACTATTATTTCCGATTGGAACTAAGAAATATAATGCAAAAAAGAAAGACCGACAGATGAAAGGTTCATACCATTTTGTTATTTACTCGAAAGAACAAATAATTACGTATATATGAAAAGATATTCTTTCTGTTATATTTATATATTTCCTGAATGTCTTTATTGAAATATATACATGTGATTGTTTAGTCGATCAATCAATCAATTGTTAGAGGGATGTATTACCTTTTGGAAATTGTCAGCGATAAAGTTATATATTATACTAATTCATTATAACTGTAACTGAAAGAAACTAATAGAAAATCTGTGAAAAATGATACAGATAATGACAAATTAGACATTAATTGACGACTATTTTTGCAGAACCTATATAATCACATATATTACTCTGTTTTTAACGATTGGTCTTTAGCAATGAACTAAATCTGAAAAATATATATATGGATTAAAAAATTTCTGTTCTCAAATAATAAACGATAATTTAACATTGATGTCTATGATTCTTAAAAAAAAAAAATTAAGATATCTCATGACACCTGTCACAATTAGTCAATACGTTCTATATATATTACCTTATTGAACTTTTTACCATGTTGCCATTGTTCACATAGTGACTCGTCAGAAGACCATATTGGTTTTATACCATATTTACCTGAATGCACATGTTGCAATCGTGGTAAATTAGTTGATGATAGAAGACGTTGTTGTTCTTTCGTTGATGGTTGTACAATCTGTTGTCGAAAATTAGCACGTGATTGAACTTGATTGTGTGTATCCGAGTGTGAATAGAATACCGCTGCGAATGATTTATCATGTGGTCGTTTTAGATATGTTTTCATTGATTAAAATGATATCGATAGTATGTAAAATACATCAATGAATGTATGTTGATTGTTTGTTTTCTTGTCGTTCTAGTTGCTACTATCTAATATCATTCTGTTTGACTTCTACCGCATCCTACTCTTAAAGTTTTTCTTGTTTGCTGTAGATAGTGATGAGATAATGAAACCAATTAACAGCATAGAAATTAAGGATAGCCAGTCGTTCGTCAACACAGCCGGTTTTTATTCTTTACCAGTTTTTTGCTTCTTCTTCTTCTTCTTCTTCTTTTCTTTTTTTTGTATCGTTTTGTCAGATGTACACTCTTCTATTTATCATAGTATGTATCCAACACCCAATGATGTAATTCAAGACGAGTAAGAGAAGAAGAAGAAACAGAGAAATAGACAAATTCGCTCTCCGATACAATGTTCCAGGTCTGGTAAATAGTTAGAAATATACGGAAAGAAAAGAATATACATACATATATATATATATATATATTTAGAAAGAAATACACATACACACAATAATACATTGTCACATACAACAAACAATATATAATGCATACTAATTCAATCAAGATATGGATCACTTCTTATAGATCATTCTCTTTGACATTTCATTTTTTTATTGTTTTCTAGTCTATTCAGATTTTTGAAAACCCTATGAAGAAGATAATATTAAAAAAACATTGATATGCTCCAGGACAACAGACATCGAGGAAGGACATCGATTATCAACCAGCTGGCTAAGATTTTCAATATTCTTGTCAGCTGTAACCCTGGACAAAAAAAGAATGCACCGAGGCATTAGTATCTTTATGTATTATTGAAGTACTGCTTTAAATTAATCAACATTATTTTTAAATATGGAAATTAGTTGTCAAAATAATAAATTTCATGATACTCGTTTGTTAAGTAGTTGACTAGTATATAGAATAGATATTCTGAAGGCCAAAAATTTGCTTGATATTACCCATTCATTTCATGCGTAAACATCTGGTTTCTTTTTGTCTTAGCAATTGGGAATATGTTACTTGTTATGCATAGAAAATAAATGTAAAATTAAGATCAACATATTTGACAACTAAACTCAACAATTACTATAACAAGAATTATTTTGTTAACGTTATTTTTTTTTGGATTTCATAATTTATATATAGTACATTTAGTGCAAATCAAGTACATATATAAAATAATACGCGTAGTAAGCCATCAAAATATAAATAATGATCTTGTCGTCACGTGGTTCTAACAGTTATAAAAAACAAAGAGATATGAGTTGGAAATATTAATGAAAATTACGTTAAAAATAGTCGAAAACGATTATATTGACAAGAAATATTATATTATGGGGATATACATATTTTTGTATATAAATGGAATGTAAGAATGCTTCCTAATTTCTAACTGATATAAATAAATTCCATACGAAAAAAGATGAGGTCAATGTAATTGTTGTTCTCTCTTTTCCATCTATTTTCATATAATAGAACTGAATTCTCTATATACTTTTCAATTTTTAACTCAATCATTTCTTGGTCAGAAACAGATCCATACAAATGTTTATTTAAATTCGTTTAATTTGTAAGTTTACTGATAAATCTATTAAAAGCTTTTTTTCGCCGTAATACAATTACAATAGCATTAGCTTTTATTAGATTCTACGTTATATTTGAAATCATAACTCAATTAAATCTTTTATCTACTAAGAATATTTCTAAAAATAAACAATTCTATTCATACGTCAACTACATTCGACAGAAATAAATAGTAATTAATCATACTATATAGAATAAACGAATGCATTTATATTAAAAAAACACATTGATTTTCAATGAATTTTTCTATTGTTTGTAAGATTTACTGAAAAACAAGGTTATATTATATTTTTTTCAACTAACAAAACAACAATAATATTTTGTAGGAACTTCTATAACGTAATATACGTCCTACATTCTTATCATAATGATTCTGTTGAAATCATGTTATTTATGATATGTAAATATCACCAACCAATCGATCATATTGTCATTTGAATAATATCCACCATTCCATATGAGATATTCCATCAAAATAGTAGAGTATTTTATCTACTCAATGACCTGAACTTGTCCATCCCATAACATATGAAGTATCAAATAATATTTAAATTTTTTTCTTTACTTTGCACTATTTTGTATTATCTATTTAAGTACAGAATGATCTGATATACTCGACGTGGTCAAATACAATCTCACAATAAACATTGCTATATCCTTCTCTGGAAATAGCCTACTTTTCTTATTTTTACACTAACTGTATAATTATATAAAGTTACCTAAATAATTTTATGTGAAATAGTAGTTTAATAAGTATTGTTGGGTTTTGTTTGAATAGTATCCTCATCAGCTTAAAACAAAAATATTTATTATGATAATGATGTGAAAAGACTTCATGAAAGTGACATGTTCATGAAGACTTAACCAACTAAGAAATTTTCATTTTTAATTAAATAAGATTCCCGTCCCAAAAGGAACAGGAGTGGACCAAACTCGACGGCACTGCAGTGTCGAGATGATCCGTGGCACGGGTCCGAGTGAACTCGGGTGATCCCGGCCGAGGTCCAAAAATCCGCTTGAAAGAGCCTGGCCCCAATGGGACCAGCGCCGGCTTTCAAACCGACGAGAACAGATACTACACTTTGATCTTAGCCGAAAAGGCCGAGAAGCGATAACTATTTAAGATGCTAACAGCGCACGATACCTCCCGTGTCTTTACACATTTTATATGATCATTGTAGGAAAGTAAAAGAAATAATAATAACCATGTGCGAATAAAAAAAAAACAAAATGTACTTAATACAGTTGTTTATATTAAGTAGTAAATTGTTATTACGAAAGATATAGTTGAAATGACGAATTATTAGTAATAGATTGGCTTTTTCCATTGATAATAATTAAACAATAACAAACTGCCAGCCTATAAAAATGTTTATGATCAATTTTATTTTTTCCATTTTATTTTCGTCATAACAAGACTTGATGATGAAATCACTTTTGGAAGTAAATGTGTCGTTCGTTGTATTTCATCCTGCTGTACATGGTATTTGTACGAACAGAAGTAAGATGTTGCTTCAAAAGGTAAAGAATTCAAACTGCTTATTACAAACTTATCAAGAGATTACTGTTTTTCTCCTGTTACGCCCATATATAGTTGTTTTTTTTTCGGTCACTATATTTTATAGATAATTATTTCATATAGAAGCTTTTATAATGGAACAAGTACCTGAATCTTCGTCTCAAACATTAATAATTAATAATAATGGTGGTAGTACATATTCAGCAGGTGGGGAATTAGTTAATAATTTGGCTTCTTTAACAATAAATAGTGATATAACTCCACAACCAACAAATGATCAATTATTTCAAGATTATTCCACTACAGAGCTAGGCGATATACACGTACCCGAGTACGATATTGCTCGTACTCATACTCGTACTCGAAGGGTCGATACTCATACTCGTACTCGAAGGGTCGATACTCATGCTCGTACTCGAAGGATCGGTACTCATGCTCGTACTCGAAGGATCGGTACTCATACTCGGAGGGATGGATACAAGAGACGGGCCGTACCCACCCATGTCTGTTCCACTAATATGGCAAATGAATGGGATCCATTAACATTTAGTGATTGGGATATACAAATGCCGACTGCAGTTTGTATAACACGAATCAAATGTGATATTTCAAATATATTTAAAGATCCACCACCAGGAATTTTTATTTCACCTGATTCTGATAATCTTACTAAAATACATGCTCTTGTCATTGGTCCATCGGATACACCATATCAAGGTGGTTTTTTTTATTTTTTTACACGTTGTCCACCAAAGTATCCATTCGAACCACCTCGTTGTCGTTTAATGACTACTGGAAATAATACAGTTCGTTTTAATCCAAATATTTATGCTAATGGTAAAGTTTGTTTATCAATTCTTGGCACTTCGACTGGTCCATCATGGATTCCTGCTTTAGATTTATCATCTGTATTAATTTTAATTCAATCTCTCATGTCACAAAATCCATATCATGATGAACCCGGTTTTGAACAAGAACGTGTAGCAGGTGCTTCAAACGCTTACAATGAAATAATAAAACATGAAACATTACGTGTGGCTGTTTGTGAAATGCTCGAAAATCAAAACTCATGCCCAAAAGAACTATATGAAAGAATTTGTGAACAATTTTTTAAGTTTTATGATTATTATGTGCAAGTATGTACAGAAAATATGAGTAGAGATGGTGAAACAATGCAGGATCCATTTAATGAAAGTCGTGGACAATTTCAATATGGATCGATATTGGCACGTTTAAATAACTTAAGAGCTACATTAGAAAATAATGGTAATGAGGGTGTTGGTAATGATCATATGGAACAATAGAGAAGAAAATTCGTCAATTTGAACATAATTTATTTGTGATAACAATTTTTTTTGATCTCTTTATTTTATATAATTACATAATAAATCAAGATTTTATTCAGAACGAAAAAAAAGATCCGTACGGATTAAAAAGCCATATTGCATTGACGAAATAAAGCAGATGGTAGAGGAATCTATTTTGAAGATTTTGTATTGCATTGGATTATTATTAAATTTTTAGTAGGATTAAATAGTTCGTGAAAATATTTTCTATTTTGAAACGAACTCAATTTATTAGTATTACAAATATGTTTTCATTTATTACAAACTTTGAAAATATTACATTGTGTAATAATAGTGTAATAATGTCACAAATATTTAATGTAAAACAAGAAGCTTGAATAACTTTTACGGTTAAAAAACAAACGTGGATTAGAAATACATATTTCATTGTTATTTCTTTGAAAATAAATTATTCAGTTAGGTTAATAATAGAAAAAAACAGATCTCGATTATATATATATTTGATCTTTGTTACAGACGGATATATATTCTGACATGAAAAAGAACACAAGAAAATAATTGAGATGTAACGTCAGAAGAATTATGATATCACAAAGAACAAGAAGGAAATACAGATCTATGAAAAAAGTAATTTCTAGGAAAAGTGTTACCATCTAGCAAAGTTTATATACAAGATGAAAGACCTTTAAAAAAGAAATCTTTCGCTAGTTTTTATTTGCCTGTTGGTTTATAGAAACACGTTGTAACAAATTTTTGTTTATAACGTGTTGTTGTACTTAAAACCATTACTCCATCCTAAAATATGATTCCAAAAATAATATTTATTTAAAATTTTACAATGATAACTTACACGAATTGATAATGCATAGAGATGTTTTAACATTACATGATTCGGTTCAGGTAAGAGAGCGGGTTCATACTAGAAAAATAAATTATATAAATTCATTTATAGAAAAAAAAAAAAAAATTTTACATGAGCAGCTGTATCTTTATTAAGTATGATATTGAGAAGATGTGGTGGTAAAAATGGTGGTTTATCTGATGGAGAAAATTCTTCACGATTAGCTGGTGGCCAATTTTGATCATATGAACCTGGTGGTGAACGAGCCATATCTGGATCTTCAGCTACATAGACATATGAAAATAGTGCATAGTTAAAAAGAAAATTTCAAACTTACATTGTTGTTTATGCATGCCTGAACCTTGACTATTGGTTATGATTGAATCAGACGTAAGTGCTTCCATAACTTCAAAATCACTCTTTTTAACCGTAACAACATTATTACGACCATTATGACCATCATCTACTGATGGCTAACATAATAAAAAATAGTACATGGAATTTTAATAAGGGACTAAATTTCAATTTACCTCATTTAAATCATATTCCCATCGGCCATCAATAGAAAATTTATATTCATGTTTGCCTTCTGGTAATTCCAAAATAGCAACAAAATCATTATCACTAGAAAAAAGTAAATATAACATCATTTAATATTCATAAATATATTTACCTTTTAACCATGATAATTGTATCTTTCCAATTAGTAAATGAACCAACTAGTAAAGCTTCTTTATCTTTTGGTGAAGCTGGATATCTAAATACAACTGGTATCGTTTTCTTTTCATTTTGTAATTCTGCAGGCACTGCGTGTTGTGTGTGTTGTTGTTGCATTTGACGTTGATTTCGTATACGTATTGGTAAACTTGAATCTTGTCTTGGTGAGATCTATATAATATAGGAAAGAAAAAAAATAGGTCAACAATAAAGATTTATTCAGTTTTTTATTATATATCAGAATTACTCGTTCGTCGAAGGAGGATAAATGGCTATTTGGTCCTAAGTCATTGTGGTCGAGTGTCACATAACGCCCATCTTCGCCATCTCTTTCATATCGTGTGTACGTATCGCTACGGGTACGACCCGTTTGTTGTTGATTACCCATAAGCTGGAAACAGAAAGAAAATAAGATAGAATATTTTTTTTTGTTTTGATTAGTTATATGATAAGAATAAGTTACTCGAAATAACTTACCAAATATTATGTAAACTATTAATATATATATATTAAGTTAGTGTTGTCTAAAATAAGAATCAAACAAATAATCCCATTTTCAAAAGTTCACTTTTTTTTAAAGATTCAATTCTTTTTTAGTTTTCAATATTCTCTTTTTTTTTCTTGTATAATAATAAGAAAAAAAACTCTTTTTTTTCCACTCAAACTCTTGTTTTCTTTTTCTAATACGTATGCGTGATATATAATACAAAAAAAAAAGAAGACACTATTACGTCGTGCGCGCATATCGTTTCATCCATTCATTATCGTTTTTTGTTTCTGTACGTACAAACAAAAATTGCATTCATACAACAAATCACTATGAATCTTTTCTCATGAAAAAAATAGATCCATCAAAAGAAGAAGAAGAAAAAAAGTATCTATGCGCAACACAAGTTGAACAAAAGAATAAATATCCAGGAGAAGAGATCAAATGAAGCAATAAGTTTATAGTTTGAATAATAGTAGTACAAAACAACGAGTAGAGTAGAAATATGTATATATACAACATATATCAGAGGAAAACAAACTGTACAAAGACATACACACACACAAAAGAAAAAGAGAGAAAAGAAAATAATCAACCACAAAATGTGCACGTAAATCCTCCAAGTATTTTAATTAATGTTGTTAATTGTGTTGATTCATCAATTGTTGTATCACTTATATAAAAATTACATAATGAACAACGTTTCGCACGATCTTGAACGAATATAGGTAAAAATGTTTTATTACAACGTTGAAAATCATGACCATTTGAACAGGTAACATCAAAAAATGTTCGAATATATAATGTTTGTCCACATAGTGGACAATGAAGATATTTTTGATCACATGTTGATAAATATTGACTATTGATTTGTGCTGGTGGTGTTGGTCCATTCGATATTGTTATTGGTGTTGTTGTCATATTTGGATTTGCCATAGCAAGTAATGAACCAAATTGTGCTGTTAAATTATTTCCTGTTAAATTTGTATTTGTATTTCCACTATTATTTGTTGCATTCGCTGATGCTTGTAATTGTTGAGTTGAATATTGTAATAATTGTTCACACCAATAAAGTATGGATTTTTCAATAGGTGTTAATTGTATTTGTTGTTCAGTTTGTTGTTTTGTTTGAACATAATCATATAATTTTTTAATTAAATCAATAGAAATCATTTGAGCAAATACATCAGCTAAAAATAACATATATGGAGCTTGTCTTAAACCATTACCAAGACCACTATTATGATAGGATAATAGTAGACGACATAATGAATGAACTTTTTTTAATAAACTAACACTAGCTTGATCAGCACAATCAGCAACAGACATTATTAAATCTGTTAATGCATTTGATTTATCTGAATAAAGTAAAACACGTAATGCAGCTAGAACATCATTTAAACGAAATGATGGTAATGGATTTGAAAGAAAAAATGTTATTGTTGATGAAACATCTTTTAATGAATAAACTGATAATGTTAATATAGCTTCACTACGTTTCATTGTTAAAACAGTACAATGAGTTGGTGTTATACCAGCTGCTTGACAATCAGTTCCTATTAAAAAAGAAAGAAAGAAAGAAATATATGAAAATAACGATTAAATTATAATATAAAATTTTATAAAAAAAACATTATTCTAACCTGCTGGTAATAATTGACAGAATTGTTCAAATCTAGTTGCATGTTGTTGATGATGATGATGATGTGGATCATTAAATTGTTGTGTTACTTGTCTATGTATAAAACCATCACGACATATTAAATATAAATCTTGTGTCTCAGATAGAAAATGTGTTAATACACTTGAATTTAAAGCATATTCATTAACTGTTTTTATTGTAAATTGTGAACATGATGTATTATAACCTGTTGATGTTATATTTAATGTTGCGATTACAATAGAATCCATTTGAGCAAAAAATAATCGATGTTCATTATGTTGTTGATATAATGCAATATGATGTATACGTGCACCATTAGAAACAAGATGTGGAGATTCTTGTTTTGTATATGCAAGTAATGGTGCTAATTCATTACCAGTTAATGATATCGATATAAGTGATACATGTCCATGTGATGAGCCTAGTGCTAAAATACCGGCTGTATCTGATAATGATAGCCATGCCATAGCTGATATGGAATTATGTGGTGGTTTATAGGATGAATCAACTTTGGAATTATGTAAACCATTGGACATAGTTGGTGAATGGCCTGGTTTTTTCGTTCCATTCGCTGTTGCAAGTGATGGTTCAGTAGCATTAGGTTCTAGTAAAGCTGCATATGTTAATGTAAGATTATTTGTTTGTTGTTGCTCAGATAGTTGCCATATAGCAACATGACCTGATTCAAGGCCACAAAAAAGGAGGACAAATCGAGATGGTGAATCACGACGAAGTACATTTGACCAGCCCAAACAAGTCGGAACTAAAATAGATTCAAATAAAAAATAATAATATTTCTGTATCGTTTCTGATTGTTTTTTTCTTGTTCTTTTTTTTTTCTTTCTATGTTATTGTTCTTAATGATAGCATACTAGGAAAGAAAAAGAGAATAGTTCTTTCTTTTCTTTTGCCTAATAGGAAAAAAAAAGAAAAAGACAGCTGTTAATTTTTACGAAAATTTTTCTTCTATGGAAAAAAAAGAGAAAAAATAATTTGTGTTTTGAAGAACAAAAAAGAACGAAGGGGAAATGGTAACTTTTTTTTCTCTCTCTCTCTCTCTGTAGACACTCATCTGTTCAGAGAATAAATGCAGATTTTTCTTTTTTGTTTTTTCTTTATTCCTACCAAGTAATGCTTCTTCATCACGTGACAATCCGCCACCAGTTGCTGTTGTTCCATTGCTAGTTGGTGGTTTTCGTGAATTACTTGGATTCGTACCCGTACTACCATTTCGTTCATCTAACTGAGATCTCCAACGTTTGGATACATTAAATAACACGACAGGTGATTCCTGATTTGCATCACATATAACAAGTTGTCCTGTCGATGAAGCAACAGCTAATAAACGAGCACCGTCTGGTCGTAAAGAATCTGGACAGAATAATGCAAGTGGAGTATATGTATAATATCGTAAATCATCTTGTTCAAGATGTTGATCGAGTTGGAACCATGAAACAGTAAATAATTGAACTTTACGTGAAGAATGACCACTAAATGTTAATAATGTAAAACCAGTTGAAGATGCAATTGCAAATCGAGACCAATCCGAACAAGAAATAGCGCCATCTTTGAGTGAGTCCGACGTTTGAAAGTGCTGCTCTTCAAGCAGCGAACAATCAAAGCCGCTCATTTTATTTTATATTCTTGGCCGCTACTAAAATTATAAGACACAGAAGGAGAAAAAAGTTTTTTTGACAGTTTATTTAAATATATATAAAAAATAAAAATGAGGAAAAGTTATTATTTACAATTAATCAATAGAAGAAAAAAAAATATGGATAATATACCTGATAACAATAATGATTAAATTTATAAATTTTGAAAATATTATCTTAAGCCAAACAGACAGGAGAAAATCTCGAAAATCTTTTCTCCTTTTTTTTTCTCTTGTCTCGTTCGGCTGTTGAAGGAATGGATGGATCAGAACGCAAAGAAAAGAATGAGCGACAGCAGGGGGCAGCAGAGAGAAAGAGAGAGACAATGGCGCTATGGGAAGAAAAGGACGAGAGCGGCGCTACAGAACAAATCATCACCATTATGTATTCATGAATACCTCGACTATGTACAAAATGACAAGATTTTAAAATGATTTTCTTTCAATTATTAGCATTATTTTTTTCTTTCTAATACAAATTAATTTATACTTCATACAAATATAATTTAAGATGAATAAAGATGTCACTCATATTCAAATGCACAATCTTAATTCAATACAATTTAATAGATGGCAATAATACTTGTAAAACTTTAAATAGAAAAAAGTAATTTTTATTTCAATTTCTAAATTATTTTTTAAAGCATGAACTATATTGTTTCTATTCATTGAATACAATTTTAAAAATTGTAAATATATTATAGAAGATTTCGATAGATGGCGTGTAAATACTTATAAAATTGATTGAAAAGATTTAAGAATACTTTTTTAATTAATTTAATCTTCAAAATAATTTTTTTTCATAATTATCTTCATTCTGCCGTTGAACTTCGTAAAGTAATGAGACATCATACTTCATCAATGGCGACTGTTTTTTTTTTCTTTTTGAATGTTTGTTCTTATCCTTTTCTTTTTTTTTCCTTTCTCGTGGGTAATTGCTCAAGAAATTGACTACGTGGCTAGGTGTGCCACGAGTTCACATTATTCATGATGATGATGGGATTTAAATAGACTAGTATTTTTCATTTTATATTTCTTTAGATTTAGAATTTGTTCAATTCTCTTTTCCCATTTTACACGTATTTAAAATAAATAAACATTACAAATTATGGGAAACGTATTCGCTAATCTTTTTAAAAATCTCTTTGGCAAAAAAGAAATGCGTATTTTAATGGTTGGTCTTGATGCAGCTGGTAAAACAACTATTTTGTACAAATTAAAATTAGGTGAAATTGTTACCACCATTCCAACAATTGGTAAATAACGGTTCATAGTTTTTTTTAACTTCATAATAATATATTATTATAATTATAGGTTTTAATGTCGAAACTGTTGAATATAAAAATATAAGTTTTACAGTATGGGATGTTGGTGGTCAAGTAAGTGATTTTATTAAACTAAAAGGATAAATTTATATTGTGTTATGTTTTAGGATAAAATTCGTCCATTATGGAGACATTATTTTCAAAACACACAAGGTATAAATTTGAATATATTTTGTTTTTTTGAGTATATAAACTGATTATTTCTATTTTTAGGTTTAATTTTTGTTGTCGACAGCAACGATCGAGAACGTGTGGGTGAAGCTCGTGATGAACTTCAACGTATGTTAGCAGAAGATGAACTACGTGAAGCAGTCCTTTTAATCTTTGCCAATAAACAGGTTAGTTTGATTTATTTTAATATATTATTAAATTACATTCTTTTCAATAGGATTTACCAAATGCCATGAATGCTGCTGAGATTACTGATAAATTAGGTCTCCATTCATTGCGTAATCGTAACTGGTACATTCAAGCAACATGTGCCACCAGTGGTGATGGTCTTTATGAAGGTCTTGATTGGCTTTCAAATCAACTTAAGAATGCCAAATGAACATCGATGACAAAAATTCATTAAAAGCGTTTTTTTCTCTTTCTCTTTCGTTTTTTTTTGTCTTTTGCAAATATATTCCAACAAGAAAAGTATCATTGATATATCAGTCTTTTTCCTCTCTCTCTTTCTCATATACATTCTTTTAACAAAAAAAAAATAACTATGGAATGGAAATATACATACATACACGATTTCTTACTTTATATTTATTTCATTCTTACTTCAAGGTGTTCTAGTATATGTAAAACAAACCCTATTTAACTAATGATCACTTTAAGTGTCCGCTGTTTGTTTCTTCTTCTTTTTTTTTCTGTTGTGGAAATTCTCTTTTTATTCTAACTCTCTTTTTGTTCTTTTTTGCGCGTTTATTGTTCGTTGTTATTTGAAAAGTTTATTGGCTTGTATTCTTGTTGTATGAGTGAGTAAAAGAGAAAATTAAGAAAGATCATTATCTGGACAAGAAGAAAAAAAACATGTGAAAATATTTAGATCAATAAACATATAGAAAATATTCTTTTTGTTTTATATTTAGTAGTTTGTGAAACAAAATAGACTAAACTCTAAGATCACACAAAAAATTGTAAGATAAACTGACTGAAACACTTAATGAAAGAAAGAAATGAAGTCATATGACCTTTCAACTATAGATAAGATATACCTATGTGAAGTTATTAATATTAATTCGATATAGATAACATTTCTTTTTTTGTGTTCTTAGATCATTTTATGAATCTGTCGATTCGTGATCTTTGCCATCATTTACTAGCTAATATTAGATTTTTACTGGAACTAAATCAACAATATCCATTACTGATTAAAAAGTGTCATGTAAAATGATATTTTATTTTATTTTTAGATATTTATTTAATTATGAGTGTATTAATCTTTTTCTTTACTTTTATTTCTCTAATTACAATCGAAACTAATGCTTGTAAGATTTTTCTTTTGAAATTAACTCGAATTTATTAATATTTTCAAATAGATCGTGGTGATTTTATGACTAGTGTAAGAGATGGATACAGTCGTTATGATCCTGATTCAACACTCAATGGTTTTTTCCCATTCTGGGGCATTGTACTTCTATTACTCTCATGTAAATCTTTTTCTAATTTTTGTTTTAACTAATATTCAATCAATTATTAAATTTAGTTATATTTCTCTTGGTTGCTGGATTGGGTCTTGTTGGTTATTTAGTTGGTTGTCGATCACCACCAGATAGTCTTCGTCAACAACTTGATCCGACAACTTTTTATCCTTGATAAATATTTTAGAATGCTAATTTCTCAGTGTCAGATCTAAACATGTATACATGTAAATGTTTTCTTTTAATCCGATAATTGTATATCTTGTTTTATTCCGAATTCAATTGTGTCAGATTTTTTTGTTTTTTTAAATCTTTTTATAATAGCAATAAAAAGCGCCAGTAGAACTAGTAGAAAAATAATTATATATCTAATATTTTCTCAAAGCAAATGTCGATCAATGGAAGAGATAACTTTCAAGAATCATGTCTTTGTCTTGGTATTATCAATGGTTCAGTAAAAAGTTTTACTAAAATATATAATGAAGGAGAAAGAAATATTCAAATTATTATTGTCTGTATTGGTGTATTCGCTTTTACGATCATTCAAGATTTTCTTCGTGCATTATTGTCTACATTAAAAGATTGACATATCTTAGAATTTTTTTTCTGCATTAAATATAACACAAATTAATAAGTATGTCATTCACCATAAGCTATACAATAGTGAGTTAATTTCTCTGATACTTTTTCAGTGAGTCAAACATACCATACGTTAAAGCTTTATACGTCTGATTTATATCTTTGTAAAAAACAATAGTCAATTGTGACTTCTATTTTATTTTGAACAGTATGAGAATGCAATAATTTTCACAATTAAAAGTTGATAAAGAGTCTGAAGAGCATTTTATTAAACAAATAATCTGAAAATAGATCATTGAAATGACTAAAGCAAAAACAATTGATATCTCCAGATAATATATTTCTAATTCATTATATTTACTCTCGTACTGATAAGAATAATGATGAACAGTTTAACGATACAAGATATCTGCGTAATATAAATATATTACTCAGTTAATATGTTTCTCTATTAGGCATTAACCTCAAATAAATATTAGAGTTATATTGTTTCTATAGGAAAATCAGCAAGAATTTGTTCATATACATTTTGATACTTATCGTATTTTAAGAAATAATGATACATTGAAAACCTTACTGTTCAAATATCCATTAAATATCGTTTCAGATAATCTGGAATTTAACTAATTAAACTATTGAAAGGTAATAAAGTCATTATCAATAAACAGTACAATTACTGATCAAAATGATGTAGTTGTATATAATTCAATAAGACAATAGATAAATTGTAGTATCGGTGCATATTCTCTTAGTTCAGATCTTGCTGTTTCTATGTCTCCTGGCTCATCCAAATATAAACAATAGAGATTGTCATAAACACTTAGCTAACTAAATAATCTTTATATTAAACTATAACAATTTTACGTCTATCATACGAATTATTGAACAGCGTTATTGAATAGACAAAAAAAATACGAATATTACAGTTTTGGTGTATTCACTGGTTTTCCAGTTGTAAAAAATGTATAAATATTTTCAAATGTCACTTTAGCTATTGAACATAATGCTTCTTGTGTAAGAAAAGCTTGATGAGCAGTAAGAATAACATTTGGATAAGATATTAATTGAATAAGTATATCATCATCAATAATAGTTGATGAAAAATCATTGAAAAAATATTTATGTTCATGTTCATATACATCAAGACCTGCTCCAGCTACATGTCCTGATTTGAGTGCATTAATAAGCGCTTTTGTATCAATAAGACCACCACGAGCTGTATTTACTAAAATAACACCTTTTTTCATTTTCTCTATTGATTGTGCATTTATTAAATGTTTTGTTTTATGATCAAGTGGTAAATGAATTGAAATAATATCAGCTTGTGTATAAATATCATCTAATTCAGCATATTCAAAACCTAATGCATGTCGATCTTCATCTTTTATCTTGTATAAATCATATGCAATTACTCGACAGCCAAAACCACGAAAAATTCGAATAGTAAATTGACCAATACGGCCTGTACCTAATACTCCAACAGTTTTTCCATTCATATCAAATCCAACAAGACCATCAAGTCGAAAATCTCCATTTCGAATACGATCATATGCTCGATGTAAACGACGATTAAGAGCCATAACAAGTGCAACTGCATGTTCAGCAACAGCATTTGGTGAATAACTAGGAACATAACCAATTTCAATATGAAATTCTTCAGCTGCTTTTATATCAACATTATTAAAACCAGCACAACGTAGTACAATAAGTTTAACACCGATCTGTTTTAATTTTTCAAGAACTTCACGTGATCCATCATCATTAACAAAAATACAAATACATTCATATCCTTTAGCTTGTTTAACAGAATCTTTTGAAAGATGTTGATGAGTATAGTTAATTTCGTATTTTTCAGGTTGCTTTAGATCTTTAAGTTTAGTATCAAATGATAATTTATCATATTCTTTTGTACTATACATTAGTATACGAAAGATTATATTTGTATCGTTATTATTTGATAATATAGAATCATTATTTCGACGTTTCATTGTAAATGTATAAAATTAAATAAAATAAGAAAGAAAAACAAACTTAGCAACGAATTTGATTCCTTTAGTTAGTTGATATAAAATTTAGTTTAATCATAGATTATTTAATGAAAATACTAAATTAATAGTGATGGTCTTGGGCGCATCTTCATAGCGGATATGATCAACAATTTTTCAAGCATTCTATAATAACTATTTTATCGTATGTTTTTGGAGGAATATTCTTTAGTACCTGTATCTTTGTGCAAAAGAAGTACTATTATCCATACGTGATTTATTGACGAACGAACATATTTCTATTGAAAACAGTCAGTTTTGACCGAAATGAAAATGGTTTATCTATTTCATTTCTAATTATATTTTGCCCTATTTTTAAAAGTAGAATTCAACAGAATTATTTTATCGAGACATGTAAAAATGCCTCTACACAAATATTTATCACAAGAAAAGTAAATATTTTGTATGACACTTATGGAAAAAGGTGATGCAATGCTGCCCTATAAAGTACGCTATGATGAAAAAGAACGATGACATCATCATCATCATAACAACAACAACATAAATATGGGTGTGCAACGATGAAAAGAGTATATAATCAATAAAATTATTCTACGTAGTTTGTTAATAGTTATATTTAATTTACAAGAAAAAATGAATTCAAATAATGAGCAACATTTTTTATCTGGCAAACGTATTGTCATTGCGGGTGGTGGTATTGGTGGTATAACATTTTGTATTGCATTACAACAATTTCTTGAGAAAGAAAAAGAAAAAATCTCTCCACCACCATCTATTATCGTTTATGAACGTGATACATCGGCAGATGCAATCGGACGAGAAGGTTATTCACTTTCACTTCGTGGTGATCCACTTAGTGGAGGAATGCAAACATTACAAAAACTTGGAATGCTTCAAGAAATGATTGATGAAAGTAATCCTGGTTCGTATTTTACACTTTTTAATTATGATTTTTCATCACTAATGGAAATGCGATCACCACCTATGGAAGGTTTATCTCAATCAAGCATACGAATTTCACGTTCAAAATTACGTGAAATTCTACTAAAGCATGTTCATTCATCTATTTCTATAAATTGGAATTGTGCAATTACATCTGCTGAAGAACTTGACAATGGACAAGTTTCATTTAGTTTATCAAATGGAAATAAAGATCAATGTGATCTATTAATTGTTGCTGATGGTTCTAATAGTGTTATTCGAAAATGTCTTCGACCAGAATATGTACTCAATTTTGCTGGTGCTGTTAGTATTACAGCACGTACTCATGCTTTAGATAAATTTCCAGCACCTTTAGATAGAACATGGGGAGGTGCTATTGGAGGAGATGGTCATTTTGTATTTATTGCACCTTCTGATCGAACAAGTGCTTTATGGAGTGTTAGTTATTTAACAGATAAATCTCGTCCAGCTAAATCTGCTGGAACAATGACGGAACAAGAAATTGATGAAGTTTTAGAAGAAGCTAAACAACGTACTAAAGTATTTACTGAACCAATAGGAACATTAATAAAAGAAACATTACGTAGTAGTGTTGCTATATTTAATGCTAAAGATCTAGTTCCTTTTCGAAATCATGGTTCAGTTATTTTTATTGGTGATGCTCAACATGCAATGAGTCCATTTGCTGGTAACGGAGCAAATATGGCTATGATGGATGGATATCAACTAGCAGATCAATTAGTTCATTCGAAAGATTTAAATACAGCAATCCAATCTTATGATGATTTAAGTATTCCAA